>JBCFYV010000513.1:0-79543 GCA_039000515.1 Timema cristinae | reverse complement strand
TTCGGGACTTCGGGGGTAGTAAGTATAGATTGTACTCACTGATTTTTGTTTGACTGTTGGTCAGCCGGTGACGTCAGGGCTTACGTTTCAAATAATATAATTGGTCGGGGCTTGCGTCACCCCTTTTCGGACCCCCGGTAGGTGTGGATTTTTTTACGTCACTTATAATATGACTGACTCGAGGAAGCAATGCTAGGATATAGTTTTTGACGTCCCTGTGTGCGTTTCAATTAGTTTGCAGCGCCATTTCTATCGGGGGACAAAGTTTTTTCAAGTTATACAAATTTAATTTTTTTAAAAATTTTTTAGTTATTTATATATAAATAATTGATAGATTTGAACATGTTTTAGGGTACGCGTTCCGTATTTGACTTTCACACATCAATTTGAATGAATAATAATATCAAGGTTTTTTTCATTATGTTTTATGACTAAAAATAACATTTAAACGTTTGGAAAATTTTACTCTCAACGAGTTTGTATTCAGTGTGAAATCCATCTGTTTAAAATAAAACCTGTTTTAAAAAAGGAAGGAGGTTAGTTTTTAAATGTCAGCGGCAAGATCATTCCTGTCGCCGGCAAGTTTTTAAAGTGTATATGAATTGTAACAATTTTAAATGTCTAGTTATTTATATATCAAATTAAAATAATTGAAATAAAAGACTAGATTTGAACAGCTGTGAAAACTTTAGAATGCATTCTTTTAAAAAATTAATAACTTCACAGAGGACGAATTTATTAAAACAACATACATGATTAAAATGAGAGGGAAAATATTACAAAGAAAATGAAAAAAAAAAAACAAGTTTTTTTCACATTAATTATAATAAAAAAAAAAACACAGATTTCACATATAATTGTTTTTCAAAATACATAAAACCATTATAAAACAGATATTAGTTACAAAGTAAAAATATAAATGAACAGATATTAGTTACAAAGTAAAATTAAAATAGTGTTTAGTTGTTACTTTGATTTAAAGGTGAAAAATGGAATACTCCAAAGTCTACGATATTATCTTTTAAATAGACATTTTTTCATAAACACCTCTATAAATTACATATATAATTGTTATATGAATACACCAATATGAAAGAAATTATTAGTTACTTTTATTTCAATTTTTAAACCAGTATACCAAAATTGAAATAAAATTATAAACCAGTTTGTTTTATTCTAAGCTTATAGAATTATCACCCCCTAAAGCCATCATAGATTATTACAGACTTCGAATTATTAAAAAGATCAATATGTTGTTTTGAACAAATACCTGAATATTTCTTTGGTAGAAAAAAAACCTACGATATTGTCTTGTAAAAATAGGCCTTCACATAAACAACCTCGCGCATCCTTTGTTTCTCTTTCAAATTAAAAGATATAATATCCAGTACTGTATTCTCCTTTAAACTTCTTGAGAGATATATTGAATGTCATCACTCTTGGTTGAGTTGAAGTCGTTTATGAAATTTTTCCATATCTTGAAAAAAAAATCAAACGAATATATATTATAGCAATAATAAGAGGGCAAAAATTTTTTTAAAAAATAAAGAAAGAAATTATAAAATTAAACCCGATTACTCCCCGCTTGTGGGGTGCACTCGTATCAGCCCTGCTAGCTTGTAGGTTGGTGGTATGTGTCTCAGAAGTGACGTCGAAAATCTACGCACTGTCTTGCCAATTGTGCAGGCAGTCTAAGTGTATGCGATACCAGTCACTACAACTTTGCAATAAAACGTTTTGACCCACAACGCGTATGACTTTTTAAAGTGAGAAAAGCATTCAGAACTACAATATTGTATAGTGCGTTCGATGCAGAACTCTTTAGAATCTCTAAACAAAAAAACACGTGTAATTATTAAAACAATTTAGTTGTTCCAGCTCTACGCATCTATCTCCGTCAGAGTACTCTTCCAAAATTGATATATCACCTAAAAGCGATATAAAATGTTCTTCACCACATTTACAAGCACCACGCGCTCCTCTCTTGTTCACTCTGGTCAAAATAAGATCTAAATTTTGAAAAATATGTCTAGATTGACGCTCAATAAGCCGACGTTTAAATAACTGAAGGGGGACGTTTAAACTCGTGTTTTTTCGACTGATTCCATTTTATGAATTCTTACCCATTTAAATACACACGCTCTTTATCGTGATAATTCTAACTCTCAAGGTGAACATCATCTACCAGGTGCAGGCATCGAATCGCAAAGATCAAGGGAAAAAGGTTTTACTTTCTAATTATATATTCAGGTCGCTTCTGAAAGGTTAACAACATTTAAAGGAGCGAAATCCCGCACACAGGTTTAGTTACACGGGTGTGTAGAAAGGAACACACACACACATCTGACGGGGTTGCGATCTATAAAAAGAGAATTTAACTATAGAAAGTTATCATTTCATCGCCATCTTGTCGAGTGAAAAGAAGTTGTTCACGTGAATCAGCATCAACAACCTAGCGCTCGTGTTTTCTGCTAAAAGTAAGATAAATTTTACCATCTATTCTCTAGTGTTCAATTTATTAGTTAAACTAATAAATTTTATATTTTTAATTTTAAATATCTTTTTCTTTAAAATTTTAAATTTTTTTTTATTTTAAATATTTAAACTAACAATTAATTTTTGTACGTTGTTTCTCTTTTCTCAATTTATAATTAAAACTAAAATTTAATAGTTAAACTAATATTTTATATTTTTATGTGTTTCTCTTTTCTAAATTTAATGTCTAACAATTAATTTTTTTTTACGGTTGTTTCTCTTTTTCAATATTTAATTGTTTTTATTTTATTCTAACAATTAATTTAATAGCTAAACTAATATTTTAAATATTTTTATGTGTTTCTCTTTTCTAACAATTAATTTTTGTTGTTGTTTCTCAAATTTATTATTTAAACTAACAATTAATTATTAAATTTATTTCTTTTTTTTATAGTGTCTAGCGAAAAAACATTTATACCCGACGAATCTATTGACAATGCCACACCCTCTACCTCGAACATTAACAGACAACGGCAACACATTTTTGAATATGCGGGAGGGGTTACAAACACAATGACTCATTTACAATAATAACGGAGACAGAACGAACTTATACTCGGTTCAACACCTTAGGCAGGATGTTTTAGTTCGGTTCAATCCATTGATTTCGAACGTGAGGTCCAATGCATTATCTAATGACGTGTTTCTCTAGTCTATTAGCATACTTGCTCAGAGGTACGGCGCCTATACGATTTAATTGGACTCACGATCACGAATACGGAGAATAACCTCGATAAACCGGTCGGCTTTCTTACCGTAGATGCGATCAAATTGATGTGACCACTATTATGAATACATTAACAAAAGTTATTCAGAGTAATGCAAGATTGGTATAGCCGATGTTTTGAGGTTTTAAAGCGAATCATATCAAAATGATGAGGGGAAACGGTGGGAGCACTAAAACGAAGGTGCCTTCCAAACGATTATCTGAGTCACCATAAAACGAGAATTGTCGTTGTTAAATCATTGGCGAATTGTTTGGCTCACGCCACAATAATAGCGATAGCCAAAATCACTAATGATATTAATTATAAATCGTATATTAAGGGGTGGAAAATTAACAATGCTGTAGATGAGCTTCTCGCAAAAACTCGCGTAGATTTATCGGGGGGAGGGGGCGCGAACATCTCGATAAATTTCACCGTTATTTTGGGGACGAATATAAATTGCGCGTGTATAATACCCTCTCGACGCTCAACGGATTGTGGTATGAGGGGGTAGGTACATTAACCTACTGTACGATGACGTTACACATCACTTTAACGTAATAATCAACATGGCGGCGGCATTTTTCCGTTCAGTATTTTTGCAACGGATGTAATACCGGTTTTGAAAGAGGTGCAAGACATTCATGTAAGAATACTTGCCCCCAATGCATGTCCATAAAACCCCTGTGTTTGTATGCAAAGCGAAAAACAAGTGTATTGCATGTTATTGTAACAGGTTCTTTAGGACTGCCGCTTGTTTGCACTAGCCATAAATTGAATAAAATTCGCGGTAAAAAAACAGTTTGTGATTTAAGACAGGTGTGTATTACCTGTTATAAAACAAAGGGGAGAAATCACGAATGTTTTAAATCATACTGCGCGACGTGCAAACAGAATAAAGAAAACCCGCATCGTTGTTATATAAAGGGGTAGAGTCGGAAGCAGCTCGATGATAATTACCTAATGGTATTTTATGATTTCGAGACTACACAAAATCGAGCTATAACCGACGATTGTTTTTTGCACGAACCAAATTTTCTTCACGTACAACACTATTGTGTAAAATGTGAATTTAACGATAATATGGACGAGGATTCTGACCAATGCGGGAAACGATCTCATTCCTTTTGGATAATCCGGTAGACGGCTTCTAACGACTACCTGAGACAACCGAGGCCATTTGCAAATAAAATTGTTTGCGTTGCGCATAATGGGAAGGGGTTCGATACTATATTTATCCTGAATAGATTTCTATCACTAAACTGCACCCCTAAAATTATTGCGGACGGAACTAAAATACTCTGCATGACAATGGACCACATACAATTTAAAGACAGCCTATGTTTCCTACCCATGCCACTGAGACAGATCCCGAAAGCGTTTGGACTAGACTGTAAAAAAGGACACTACCCCTATCTGTTTAATACAAAAAGAATTTAAATTATATCGGTGAGATGCCCGGTCCCGAAATATTCGGTGTGGATTATATGAAAACCGGATGAGCGAAATGACTTTATGGTGTGGCACGCTGACAAACTGCGGCAGGGGTATATATTTAATAATAAGGCAGAGCTGGAGGCCTATTGTGTGGATGACGTAAATGTATTACGCAAGGGTTGTCGTACATTTCGTCATTTATTTCTAAATATAGGCTGGACAGACGTTTTTAGAGAATCTATCACAATATCGTCGGCGTGCAATCGTTTATTTAGAAAATTATTCCTAGCCCCCGATACGATAGCCATACTACCCAAGGGGGGTTACAGGTGCGGTGACAGACAGTCTGTGAAAGCCATAAAATGGTTAGTCTATCTGGAGAAAACCCGACCCGATATTCGGCACGCCTTCAACGGGCGTGAGATAGAAATTTTCGGGTAGGAAAGTTGACGGCTACTGTGACGCGACGAGAGAGATTTTTGAGTTTGACGGTTGTTTCTTCCACGGGTGCACATGTCTTTCGAACCGTGACGCGACTATAACAGGGACGAAAGAGACTCTCACCGAGCGATACGAGTGCAATCTGTTGAGAGATCGAGCATTTAGAGCCGCAGGTACACTGTTACAACTATGAAAGTGTGTGACTTTGAGAAAATACTGACTGAAGACCCACAACTAGATCTAGAGCTAAACAATCACCCTATGATTCAAACTGCCCCACTCAATCCACGTGACGCACTGTACGGTGGACGTTGTGAGTCTATGACATTACACTACAAGACTAACCCCGACGAAAAAATAGGCTATCTTGATGTCTGCAGTTTATATCCCTGGGTGTGCAAATATTTTAAATTTCCTGTAGGTCACCCTATAAATATTTTTGTCGCGACGATTGCCCCGTCGAAGTTGTAGACCGAGAGGGCTAATTAAATGCATGTTTTGCCTCCTAGAAATTTGTATCACCCCGTACTGCCCTACAAGACACAATCAAAATTAATGTTTTGTTTATGCTCCTCTTGTTCAAACGAGATGAACCAAGGGGATTGTTTACACACCGACTCTGACAGGACTATTACAGGCTCATGGATAGTGGACGAGGTTCGTCTAGCGCTAGAAATGGGCTACACAATGGTTAGAGTACACGAATTTTGGGAATATAAAATTACCCAGTTTGATCCCCAGACCAGAGAAGGGGGACTGTTTGTAGAGTATATTAACAAGATCCTCGAGATCAAACAGGAGGCGTCTGGATACCCTGGATGGGTGAAAACAGACGCAGACAAAGACAACTACGTTAGCGAGTATTTCAAAACAGAGGGAATAGTTCTGGATAAAAACGAAATTGTTAAAAATCCAGGAAAGCGCGCACTCGCCAAATTGTGTTTAAACTCTTTCTGGGGACGATTTGCATTGAACGAGAACAAAACGCAGACCAGCATTGTGAACAACCCAAAAGACTTTTTCTCCCTACTCACCACCCGGGGACAGAGGTTCGCAACATTATTTTCCCCAATGACGAGGTTGCTTACGTCTCGTGGACATACCGTGACGAGGCCGTCCTCCCCCTGGATACGGTCAACGTGCCTATAGCCGCCTATGTGACCACCGGTGCCCGTATGAAATTGTATTCATATCTTAGGCACTTGGGCGCTTCTTGTCTTTACTGTGACACGGACTCTATTATAAGTGTGATAAGACCGACAGACACGTACACGATTTCGACCGGCGACAAGTTGGGCGACATGACAAACGAGCTGACCACCTACTCTGAGAGCGCGTACATTACAGAGTTTGTTTCCGGTGGACCAAAAAATTATTCTTACAATGTGTTTGTCCCCGAGACGAATGAATACAGGTCCGTTACAAAAGTCAGGGGTATAACACTAAACTATGAAAACACAAAGATTGTAAACTTCACAACTATTAAAGACATGATTTTGAAAGACATGGGCCCCGTACACGTGACTAACCCGCGAAAAATTAAAAGAAAAAGAGGCGCCATCGTCGTCTCCCAGTTGAAGAGAAAAAATTATAATATTGTATTCACAAAACGTAGGAGATTAAATAACAACACGTCCGTACCCTACGGCTATAGTTGATGCTAACCCCACCCGCTGGTATAGAAAACTATCATGATCTAATATATATTGACATTGTTCTTCTCTCTCTCTGATTTCAGTGTCATCCTATTAAAGTTCAAAAAGTTAAATAGAAACGCCATATCACCGGTTAGAGCCACCACACACTCTGCAGGTCTAGACCTGAAAAGTTCCTACAATTGCTGTATACAACCCTCGTGCAGGCGTTTAGTTAAGATAAATATTTCTATTATATTACCGGCGGGAACGTACGGTAGAATATCTCCGCGATCTAGTCTGGCTCTTCACCACGGCATAGATGTGTTGGCCGGCGTTATAGACGAAGACTATCGTGGTAATATTTGCGTATTACTAATTAATCACGGCCACACTGTTTTCACAATTAAAAGGGGTGATAAAATTGCTCAACTAGTATGCGTGAAAATTGATTACCCTAGAGTTGAACACACTGATTCGCTATCAAGCACTCAGAGGGGGGAGGGAGGGTTTGGATCGAGTGACATCTTTATAAAAGATCGTGTCACCGGTAATTGTAATTTAGTATAATGGATCAAATCAACGCGTCCATCCTCACGTACTTGGAGAAGCAGGATTTGTGTCTGATGTCTGCCGCGGAGTTGAATAATTTACCTATAGAATTTATAAAAACATACGCGTCTAGAGATATAAATCGCGCTTGGAACTTACTCTCTCCCTCTGCGCAGCACGAATTGAAAGATTATAAATATTGTTTGGAACATTATAATAGGGGCGTAACGCAAATTGATGGTCCGCCGTCTATAAAGAAAAAATGTCATCAATGTCTGACATCGTCGTGATATTTATGTACGTGACTGGGACCTGTTTTTTATTTTACAGTTGTCTCCGCACACACAGTGACTGTTAATTGGTTTTTTTTCCTTTACAGTTTTGGATCAACACCACCACCACCATAACCACCACCACTGACATGACAAACATAATTGTAGACTGCAAGGATTCAATAGACGAGAGACAATACATTTATTTTAAAAGAATGTAGTGTTATGTCAATGTGTGGAAGGGTGACTCACCACTGGACTTTTAAGTCCCCTATTGTTTTTCCAAATCACCCCGCCATGTTCAAAAACAGTGCGATTGGCTCACGTACAATCACCACGGTCTCCATTGGGACGACGGTGATAAGAGCGCCGATCAATTTAATTCACTTTTTAAAATGGCCACTCTCTCGTGTACTATAATTTATGTGAAGAAGGAGGAGAAGAGAAATTTTTTGTAATGGAAAATCTGAAAAAAAACATCTTGTTATCGACATGATGGACTTGGGGTGTCCCTCCCTGAAGGATAGGATCTCAAATAATCATGATAAATGTTTCGGTCACAGGAATAAAAAATTAAAATCGATTTTGCACCCTGGCTAATGTCAAATTTCTCAGGGAATGGTTTGTTGGAACCCCCACCACCAACCAACCACCACCACCTGGGAATAGATCAAAGCGAACATATTTTTTAAAAAACCTTGTTGGCGACGCGGTGGCACCAAAATAAATTTGGCCACGCTCTCTCTAGCCTCCTCTACTATAATTTATGTAAAGGTGACGAAATTGTAGATAAAAAAAACTTGTTATTGATATGCTTCCTTTACAAAATTACCGCGCGGCATAACATTGTGATTGCCTCTGACGATGAAATCTGATCAATTTTAAAAATGGCCACTCGCCGTCTCTACTATAATTTATGTAAAGGAAAAGAAAATGTGGATAAAATTAAATCAACAACTTGTTATTGATATGCTAGACTAGGGTGTCCATCATAATTATGATAAATATTTTGGCCATAAAAAAATTTATTGGACCACCACTACTATAAATTTGAAATCGTAATTTTATTTTTTAGTTTTATACCAACACTAGACGGTGCACATCAATGTCTGTGTTTGTAACCCTTTCATACTGATATTAGCGGGACCGTCTAATTGCGGTAAAACTACTTTTGTAGAAAATTTTCTGTTAAATTTAAAACAGGTGTGCAACGTGGATAGATTTGATAGAATTCTATGGTGTTTTAGTGAGAGAAATTATATCCCCTCGCGATTATCTAGTCACGTCACACTACACAAAGGTGTACCGGACAATTTCAATTTTAAGGCCGGCGGGCCTCAACTCATCGTGCTGGACGATTTAATGAACGAGGTTTATTCTAAAAAAGTGAGTGAACTTTTCACCAAGGGCAGTCATCATAGAAACCTATCGGTTATTCTGATCACACAAAATCTTTTCCATCAGGGGAGTAAGTCACATGACATCTCACTCAACGCTAAATACATTTTGTGTTTAAAAACCCGCGTGATCAAACACAGATAAACTATCTGGCTAGACAAGTTTATCCGGATAATCCGCCGAAATACAAAGAATCTATAGGAAAGCAACCGAATCCGCTCACGGGTATTTACTATTTGATCTGAGTCAGAACGCGGACGAACGCTTGCGCTTTAAAACGGACATATTTGACACTATTTGCAAAGTGTTTGTCCCCGCTAGACTACTAGATGAAACTAGTCAAGAAAAATAGACACGTGCTCTCTGTGTTGAAAACGGCCAGTCCTAAATTGCGCAAAGCTATTCTTAAAGTCGTCGACCCGGATGTTATAACAACACTCGGCGAATGTGCTCTAAACACATTAAACAATAATATTAAAATTAGTAAAAGAGATAAGGGAAAATTAATAAAGTATAAAAATTGTATGCGTAAATTGGCTAGCAGCGATGTTTCGTTGAAGAGAAAAAGAACTATCGCCGTTCAATCGGGCGGCTTCTTGAGCATCATACTACCCGCTATTCTTTCAGCTCTCGTAGGCGCATTGGTTAAATAATAATATGACACAACTTAAACAGATGCTTCTAGTCCCGCCAGAACTATTTCACAATAAACGCGATGACAACGCCGCCACCACCGATTTTGTACAGATGAAAAAAATTCTGAAATCTAGGAAAAAAATGGACGATTATCAAAGATTGGCCAGTTTTAGAAAACATCAACAGCGTTATTTAACAAACAGGGAGAGAGCGAAACAACCAATTAAAATACCCATCGTGGGCCCCACACTAATAAAACGTAGACCGGTTGACCTTGTACGACGAAAAAGAAAACGACCTAGGAGACAGCGGCCGGTTCCACCTCCTCGATTCATTTCAGACGAGACCACATATCAAAGCATTCCTATTAGTGTCGTAGACTCGCCACAGGGTGGGTGGGGTGGAAGGGGAGTCGTATTTTGTACCTAGATCAGAATCTGATGAAATTGAAACAGGTTCCTCCAAATTATTCGGTAACATAGCGGGAAAATATTTATCACCTTACGTCCACCGGAGAGTGTCTACTGACCCTGTATTTGGAATTAGAAAAGAGGGGGATACTTTTAAAATAGGCAATTTCGAGATTCACCGTAGACGATAACGATATATACCTTGGTAACACACACTATAAAGGCACGCAAGGACTTTTGGAGTTGTTGGCCAAAGAAACGTAAATAAAGATATAATTACAGAGAGTGATTTAAAAAAATATAAAGACATACTAATTGCCACGAGCGCTCATCGAAAAAACTTTGATCCCGAGGCGAAAATAACGTCCAGTAGAGGATTGAAATATAAAACAATCATTTCTAAACTGTTTCCCGCCAGACCACTCTGGAACACACTGAGATGAGCGCCACGTTAAAAAAATTATATTACAATCTCCCACGACCTTCGGCTTTCTCGAGCGCCACCAATCTTAAAAAGTATAGTCGGTTGGATAAAATAAAAGTAGACGAATGGTTGACCGGGCAGGATGCGTACACTCTTCACAGTGGTTTAAGAAAAAGGTTCCCACGTAACCCGTACAGAGTCGCCAATATTGACGATGTGGATTTAATATCCGAATTTCAATGGTACATTCTTCGCGATCAAACAATATTGACTGAGATAAAAAAACAAAAGGGTGCATGGACCGCCGACAAGTCACCCATAACTACACGTTTCAAAAACACAATTTCATTTACGGTGGCGAAAAAAAAATTTAAAACAGAATTTCCTGTTCGTTCTCTATGTGGGCATCGGAGACTTAATTACAACCATTCGAAACAGACTACCCAACCTAGAGTCACTTAATGCCATTAATACACATATGAGGGATTTAATGAGCGAGGATATTAAGGGGTGTTTTTGCGACCCAATCGTAAACTTCCCGGCTATGGTTCAATCGAAACGGAACCCGTCTTTGTGTACACAGACATTATAGGACCGCAGTTGCTAGGCGACTCTTATGTAAGATGGATTAGAATCATACAGTTCCCCTCCGCCACCGCACATCAAGTGTTCTTTCCTATATTCTATTTTCCCGTCGAGAAATGTAATTTTGACTCTATAAGCATAGGCTTATACTCAAAGTTTGGCGAACGAGTGAATTTTCAATCGGGTCCCGTGCCCACCGTAGCGGTTTTACATTTTAGAGAGAGAAAACTAGATAAATAGATACGTGACGTAGTAATTTGACTTAGTCTTAACAATGGAGGGAGAGAGAGAAAACATCGGTCCCGTCTATCACGCCAGTTATAAAATGCAACGGGGACGTGGTCTCGGCTCGTTTTTGGGCGGATTATTTCGATTTGTCAAACCGTTGTTTATGAGGGGGGCGAAAGCGGTGAGAAAACAAGCGTTACAAACAGGTTCGCACATTTTATCCGACATAGCGACACGCGAAACCCGGTCAAAAAGTCGATGAAATAGTAAAAAAGCGCGTCACTCAGGCGGTCGAGGGATGTGGCTTAAAAAGGGTAAAAAACGTAAACGACTTCATTCGAAGGTGGGCGCCAGACCAAGAGGGAACAAGAGAGCTAAAAAAGATATTTTCGATTAATTATGGAGTGTTCAAAAACAGAACTCGATCTTTTCGACGAAAAAATGCATTCAAACGGTAATTAAAAATAATAAAGTTGTCGAATACAAACCCATCACTTCCGTGGACAATGACGCTCAGTTGGAGTTTTTTTGCCCAGGGGACGGCGAGTATTTTCGGGACCTCTCTTCGATTAAATTATATCTTCGTATTCAACTGGTGAGGGGGGACGGGACACCGGTCGCAGCCGTCAATAAAATCGGATGCGTCAACAACTTGTTAAATTCATTATTCAGTCAAATAAATATCTCTCTCAACGAAACACCTATTACAACCTCGACCGACAACTAAGCCTACAGGGCTTATTTAGAGACTTTAACTAATTACGGTAGAGACGCCTCCGACATCCACCTTGTGAATGGTATGTGGTTTTTGGATACCCCTGCCGCTAACGGTGAACTCGCCGCATCCACAGAGAACAAAGGTTTCGCCACGAGATTAGACTTGTTAAAACATCCGGTCGACTTGGTGGGACGTTTACACGCCGACATTTTTAATATTTTACATTTGCTGTTGAAAAATGTATCGTTGCGTGTTAAATTAATTCGCAACAAAAGAGAGTTTTATCTGCTCACAGACGCGGACAATTTAAAAACCGTCGTGCGGTTGCGAATTTTAGACGCCACCCTCTTTGTGAAACACGTGGAAGTGTCGCCGACTATTTCACTCGCTATAGAAAAGACACTGTTACGAAAGCCGGCCCAATACCACCTCAATCGTGTGGACGTCAAGTCTGTGACCGTACCCAAAGGGTCCAAGTCTGTGAGTCTAAACAATGTTATTCAAGGGGTTATCCCTAAAATTGTTTTATTCACAATGGTGTCAAACGATGCGTTTGTAGGCAGTTTGAACACGAATCCGTTTCAACTGGTTCACAGAAACCTCGATCGTTTCGTCCTGTATGTAAATGGAATCCAAAAACATTTGCCCATTTTGATAAATTTTGACAACGTCGGCACGTCCACCCTCGCCTATGATACATTGTTTTCGGGATTGGGCATACACCATCAAAATAACAGCCATTTAATCACGCGAGACATGTTCAATAAAGGTTACTTTATGTTGGCCTTCGACTTAACTCCCGACAGCGCAGGACAGGACTCGCACACCAGCCTTCAGACAGAGGGGAATGTGAGATTTGAGTTACAGTTCAAGACAGACCTTGACACCGCCATAACCTGTTTGTTTTACTCTGAGTACGAGGGGACGGTGTCGATAGATTCTAATAGGGAGGTGAAAATTAATTATTAACACCATGAATTCTCATCAAATAGACACACTGCTGGGCAAAATTTCAATCTATACAGGGACATTTCCTTCGGACAAATTACCTCAAAATTTTCACTCGTCCCGCCTTATTTGTGGTCAATCTAGACACTCACACTAAACCCGGCTCCCATTGGGTGGTTCTATATTTTTACAAATTTGGGGAGTATTTTGATACATACGCCAGACGACCGTGCTTAGCGATGACTAGATTCTTAAATAAACACTCGACACGATGGATGTACAACCGCAAACGAATCCAAGCCCTAGCCTCCGGTGTGTGCGGGCAGTATTGCTGTCTGTTTGCCATTGCCAAGGACGCCGGCTGGAGCCTGAGGAGATTCACAGACCTGTTCTCAACCACCAACATGTGCAAGAACGACCGACTGGCCGTCACGCTGTTCAAACGTCGCTTTGGCCGCTGTCCAAGGTGTACTAGCAGCGGTGCCCAGACGTGTGTTTCCAGCATTAGATATAAAAGGTATACTATAATTTTATTTAATCATTTGTATTCAATTATCTGACAGATTAACATCATCATGTCGGCCATCTTTGATTTTTCATTTATCGTAAACTCTAAAAAGGAGTGGGTGATCACCGAGCTAGCCATAGTTTTCATCGACGAGAAACAATCGTCGTGCTATCAATTCAATAAAACCACCGGCTTGTGCTACTCCAAATTGGATGCAATTCTAAAACAAAATTTAGATAAAGCCTACGTGCCTTACGCGTATAATAAACAAAAAGGAAATTTCTTGTCCCGTCTCACCAGCCGGACATTCATCCCACTACGTGAGGACTATAAATGTCCCTTTGTTGATTTGATCAACTCTAATTGTTGGGGGTGTGCCGCCCCTTGTCACGACATCACCCCGTGCGCGTTAAAAAATGCAAACGCTTTGGCACGATTCGTCAGATTTCACAGCGCCGAGAAATTGTATAAATTATGTCCAATCACTGACGACGACGACGACCACGATACTAGCTTTAATTGCGACGACTGTTGATTATAGGTCATCAGTCTAGACGCAGACAGCGATGAAGACGTGCAGCTGTAATATGGTGCAGGATGAATCACCCTCGTTGCTAACCAAGACTTTCTACCTAAACGACAAACAGAACAAACACGTGGCGGTGGGCCTCTTCCCTGACCGCAACTTTTACGCTCACGTGATGTTTTCATCGAGTTCTAATCGTCTAATACTCACCGTCCCCCAATGGAACTTTCTCGTCAAAGAAATGCCGTTTTGGTCCGAGTGTGTGCAGACGTGTGTAAACTTCGAGTCCAGCATGGACGACTTTAACATTGTGGTGAAAAAACTTTTCGGCGTGTGGAAATTGTGTCTGAGTGATAAAAAAAACATTCAGATCTACCTGTCTACGAACGAATTAAAAACTCTGTACAATCTTGAAAAATATATCACACGCCATGTAAAATATCTAAATCACCCTAATGTATCGATGTTCATAGACAATATGCTCGCCTCCAAATCGTTTGTAGACGCGCCCGATCCTATCCCATATTTTAACTATCTGTCACTGTATGACGATCTTTGTATTTTTATGGATAACAATAATAAATTGTGAAATATGTATACTTTTTTATTATAATTAAATGTTGAAAAAAAACTTGTACTTATTTATTCATTTCTAGTAATATTTCCCTCTCATTTAAATTATATATTTGTAGTAAAAGCCATACAACATTAAAATACAGGTTTTTCTCTTTATAGAGTTAATCCAAATAAAACATGACGATGGTTTATGCTCTCATAAAATAATAATTCAATAAATTTGAAAATGTCATAATCCTGTGACGTCAATGTCTAAAATAATGGTTTTCTCCTTTATAGAGTTTATCCAAATAAAAAAAACATGGCAAGTAGTGATGGTTAATAATAATTCAATAAATTTGAAAATGTCATAATCCTGTGACGTCAATGTCTAAAATACAGGTTTTCCAAATAAAAAACATAGCAAGTAGTGTTGGTTAATGCTCACACAAAATAATAATTCATTAAATTTGAAGACGTCTTAATCCTGTGACGTCAATGTGACGTCAATTGAAACGTCACTAGCATACCAATATTTTAGTTAGACCATAGCCTCATACGGCATTATTACAGTTGATGGCTCAACGCGGGTCTATACCTGACATACGTCATTGAAAACGTCACTCTATACACGACATACGTCATTGAAACGTAACTAGCATAGTCTCATACGTCAAATTATGAATAATTATCGAGGGAACATACCCCAGCAAATACTACTGCCCACCACCTTTCAAAAGATTCACACGGGCATCACGGCATAGTTCTTCTGCTTTGAGATTTTGAATATTACGACCCCATTTGATTTGTCTAAATGTGTTCACGTCCATACATCCTGGCTCTTTTTTATTGTCACATATAGCTTTGGCGACAACCAATGCACGGGCAAGGCAAAGACTCTCGCCATTTTGAATCGTAATGATCCCTTTGTTTTTGCGGCTATATGTGCTAGCGGGAGAGAGTTTATCGCATTTATGATTACCCCTCCCGCGAGGCTCCTTAAAGTGGGAGAGTTTAACGTACAAGGGTGCAGTACTCAAAAACAAACTATTACTCTGCAACACGTGACTTACGTTATCAAGCACTGCTCTAGCGTCTAGCTGGTTTGCTCGCCTAAATGATACATACACAGGGCTTAACGTTGAGTCGGTGCTACTAAAAAGTAAGCCGACGTGGTCATCGGCGCTAACGCCATGATCCTGCAACCGATGGAGCAAATTAGTAATTTGTTCTTCAAGCCAGCTTATTGCGTCACGATAGCTTTCTGGTGCACCAAGATGTACCGTAATTTCTCTACCAGTATAAAAGAAACGCCTCAATTGTTTAATCCTATCTTGAACGATACGAAGAGGGACGCCATTTTGCAATGCACCACCTACCTGATTAACAGGGCCACTAATTCCGTGTTGTCCGGCTGAAGAAGGTCCTGCTATTGCTGGCTCGATGGGCCCCATCTCCCTCGCTGCCTGGTCCCGAACCCGCTCTCCCTGGCGTAGAGGCAGGGGTGAAGATGTAACGCCAGACCAGGGCACCGGGGCTCGAACCCCGTCTCCCTGGCACTGGGGCGGTGCGGCTGCGTTGGGTTGGAGGGGCCCCATAGCTGGCGTTGATGTTGTTGGGGTCGTCCCTCCATTTCCAGCCTCCAGAAGCCCTATAACACACACACGCGCGTTAAAATATAACATGTAAGTTAATCTAACGCTATGAAGGGTTAAATCTACAAGGAATCGAGGCCGGACCCTTCGCACGTGTTTATTAAATGCACAGTCTGAGACTGTTAAACATACGGGGAATCAAACCCCCGCATTTCACAAGTTTGAACCCTGGACCCTTTATTGGAACATGTACAAAATACAGGGCAACGCAATTATATTAAAAACACTGTTCCAAACATGAGAGGTTCTAAAGGCCAAGGGGGGGATAGAGGGATTTTGCTACAATTGGTGTTGTTGGGGTCGTCCCTCCATTTCCAGCCTCCAGAAGCCCTATAACACACACACGTGCGTTAAAATATAACATGTAAGTTAATCCAACGCTCTGAAGGGTTAAATCTACAAGGAATCGAACCCGGACCCTTCGCACGTGTTTATTAAATGCACAGTCTGTGACTGTTAAACATACAGGGAATCAAACCCCCGCATTTCACAAGTTTGAACCCTGGACCCTTTATTGGAACATGTACAAAATACAGGGCAACGCAATTATTTTAAAAACACTGTTCCAAACATGAGAGGTTCTAAAGGCCAAGGGGGAGGGGGGGGGCTAGAGGGATTCTGATACAATTATTTATTTTCGTTTTGTACGACATAAATACTCTCTTTTCTCTAGCTAATGTCAGCTTTGAGGCATCTCGCTAATGACCGAGAGGAGAGAAGGTATTGCTATGCCGCCCTGTTTCTACCTCCCGTTAGTGTCTAAACTGCCACCCCAGCGCTATCTACTAGAGAGAGAATCAATTAGATAACCACTGGAAACAAAGCAGCCAGCCCACTCAATCTAACGTCCAAACAGACAACTTTTACCTCCTGCTTATTTACCAAAACAACCTGGTCAGTTTGAATCCTTGTACCAGAGTAAACGACAATAATAATAACATTCTCTACGTTGGAATGCTACTAAACAGCCGATTTGACACGGGTGATTAGTCAAATTTGACTTCATGATGGCTAAGAAAATGTGTTCAGTACGTTTAAAAATCATTTGTTTGGCTATCGTAAGCTACTAGCTGCCACCTATATTTGATGTATCTAGATTCAGATGTATCCGTAACAAGAGATACTTTAGTTTATAAAATAAGTCCAAATTTTAAAATTATGTGTAGCTGGTAAACAAAAAAGACGGTAAAAAAAATGGCAGAGGAAATGTACAACCTTTAAATAAAAAGAGATGAATCGAGTTAAAGCTAGTGAAAAAATACAATTTACTATTCGGTCTGCAATGTGTAAACATAAGAGCAATTAATTTTTTGTACAAGTGGAGTGGAATTAAAATAAGGTACGCGCGATCTTCATTACGAAATTTGTATGGGATTGCCTGACACAAGAAGGATAAACTCTCATTTTCAGCCCCTGTTTGGCTTCGAACAAGTGTCCCTTGACACTGCATACATATAGGTTTTCTCCGGAAAAAAACCTCCCCCAGTAATATCGTTTAACGCAAGAGACTATATTTTGTTGAAATAATAATAAATACTGTAACCATTAATTAGAGGAAGTGCACCGTCTTTTGCAACGAGAGAGAATAGAAAACCTAAATACACGCGAGGTGATTGAAGGGGTTATACATGCACACATATCGAGAGAATCAAATAAGTGACCGAGTTAAATGGTACTCACATATCAGCCGGTCAATTTCCTCTAGATTCCTGCAAGCATCGGGGATCCCGCTTGATGTCGGGCGGGTGACGGACGTGGTGGCAGCCCCAAAGGCGGGGGACGGCGTGCTCCCATCTGCCAATGGATCCGTAGTCTCCGGGGGCTGCGGCACATCCCCCAAGAGCAACAGCTCGTTACAAAAATCTGAAATTAAATAAATACATATTATTTACTATCAAGGGGAGGAAAAAAACCCAAAAAAACTGTCGTTTCTATTTCTCTAATTTACCTAGCGTCCATTCATTCCCTGCAATGCAGTTCCCGTCCTCCGTGAAATAGCTCAAAGGATCGGGGCTGTGGGGGTTGTGAAGGCGCGACCAGGGCCACAAACGCTTCAGGGGCGTCTACTTGATAGTCTATAAAAAAAATAAGAAAATCCCTCTGTACACCAAGAAAAAATAAATCCCGCTGTACCCCGCCAAAGACTAGTCACCTATTAAAACATGCAAGAAGTTTTAAAAATTCACCTGAATTTAAAAAAATGTCCAGCTAGTTGAAATTCATCTTTATCGACGCTAATCAGTGTTTGATGCAAATTGAAATGAACGATTGTAAAGAATTCTGGGCTATTTATACCCTCTTCAAAGAGTCTGCCGCCTGTAATGACCTAATACTCTAATGTGTCTCTGCGCATGCGCAACACAGATCTGTCCAAAGTCCCTTTGAAAATCCCGTTATTTCGGTAGTCGGCATCGACCCAGCGAAGTGGACGGAGGTGCCTGCTCGATGCTCTGTTCCACTGCCTTAAATATGAGTGAAGAATGACCCTGAGCACGGAACGAATCCTGGACAGCTCAGTGGTTAGAGCATTGGCGTACTAAGCCAGAGGTCCCGGGTTTGATTTCCGTGTCCAGGTGTCATATTTCAAATTTTCGTAATATGTCACTCTTGTGGTGTTAACCCTCCTAAAATACACCTTAATAGCTTTGGCTATTTATTCACATAGAGATAGAGATAAATTGTTTTGGAAACCAATAAATTAGCACATTAGCCAAACACAATGTGAGATTACTCTAGTCAAATAATAGTAGAATTGTTTTATTAATGTGAGACTTGTGATTATTCAGAGCACATAGTCATCAGTCTGTCCTAATTGTTGACAAAAAAACACGCAAATTATTCTCAAGACTTTATTGCTTTGGATTTTAACGTTGCAATATCTTTGTCTGGGGGCTGTGACAAGTGCAATTCACAAAAACACTGAAAGACAAAATTTTCTTCCATTTCTTTATTTTCATTAATGTGTTCTAATATTTTTATTTATATTTTATTAATATATTCCCCCCTTAAAATCTTGCGGCACCCGTGCACAGAATGAACAAGCTCATAGCTGATCTATTAGCGTAATTAGTATAGCAACCGCTTAAAACTCAGACTTCATCCCATATTTAGTAGTATAGTCTTTTGCTATAGTAGCGCCTTAAACCATGTGGTCATTCTTTATGTTACGTGTAATGATAAGCTAAATACCCGTTTTCATATTCGTTATACAGATACAATTACCGAGGATTAGCCATTTAATTTATCTGTACTTAGTCCGCTCTTGCAGAGGGCGAGAGGCTTATTAACATTGAGTCCGTTGAAGTTGTGCGGTGTTATCGCCTATTAAGGGGGTAACTAACTAATCGTGCCGTTGGTGAGGCGCGTAATAATTTGATGGTCTCTGGTTCGAATCCAATCTAGACACGCAGATTATATCAGCACACGACTTACAAACTAACTTAGCTATAGAACAGTAAATTCACCGTGCAAACGGGCGTCGCTCAAACCTACCCTCCCTCAGTGCATCTGAAGGTACATTTTTTCTCACTCTCGCAAATGTTGAGTGCATTGATGTGTGGGCTTAAACTTTCATACGGATATAGTTGCGAACAAGGCTATTCCTATTAAAATTGGTCTATACAGCACACCCCCTTTGTCCACGTGGGTGAGATTTGAACCCGGAACTTGCAGCTACAAGCGATGCTAAAATGAATATGAATGGATAGCAAACGCTGGTACCACATGCACTCTCGCAAATGTTGGGTGCATTGAGGCTGTCCTCTTAAAAGTACTCAAATATTATTATTTTCTTTGAATCACGTCTTACTAAACATATAGCCTATCCGCAATAATTAAGTACACCAATAATATAAGAATATTAAATAAATCAACATTATGTGTGATGGTAACTTTTCTATCTTTAAGATTATAGTTTTATTTCAATAACTATAAATTTATATATTTTATATGTTTCTACGGGTAGTCTGTTTAACAGGGCCAATTGAGCGTTGTAATTGGAACACGTCCACTTAATTACTAGGGTGCTTTTCTACACTCACAATGCACACTTTCTCGGGATGTAAGACCACTCTTGCCATGCAAATGATGGTGCACAGAATTAACATTGCTGGACGCGTCTCTCTGCGCCCCGTTCAGACAACTGCAAATGATAGCACACACAGAACGAACAAGAACGGTGGTGCAAACGGGCGTCGCTCAGACCTACCCTCCCTCAGTGCATCTGAAGGTACATTTTTTCTCACTCTCGCAAATGTTGAGTGCATTGATGTGTAGGCTTAAACTTTCATAGGGATATAATAATATAGTTGCGAACATTAAATTCAATATAAGAGCTATATATTATTCCTCCGAAATATAATTGCGAGCATTAAATTATAATTGGGCTGAAGAATTAAACGGGTGTTTTCACTTTAAACGTGGGTAGCAGCACACGACTTACAAACTATAGTTTTATTTCAATATCTATAAATTTATATATTTGGGCGGTGAAACCTCTCTCCAAGTACCAACAAGTTGGATGTGTGTGTGAGAGAGAGCTGTTGGGCCCAAAACATGTCCACTTTCATGGGATGTAAAAGCGAGACTGCCGTTTAACGGAAGTTTTCAGAGCTGCCTTACATGTGTCTATTTTGAGAAACACAATGACTCCTCAAGGTGAGTGGAGGTTATTGCTCGGTACATCACCCCCAGAAGGTAATGACCGGGGGAGGGATGAACAACCCCGGCTCTAAGGAAGAGGGGTGGGGAAGGAAAAGTGAAAGGCTGAGTTGGTCATCAGAAGGCAGCGAGCCCCTGCTGGAGAAGCTGGCGTCATTTGCTATCGGTCAGCCTGCGGAGAAAGACGTGGAGCGCGAGGCTCGGGTGGCTCTATGCTTCAACGCCTAACAATCATTAATCAGCAAGAACCAACATGTCCTGGTAAGGGCTCACAGTGTCTCAACCAGTGTCTCGCGTAACCCTGATACATGCATGCCACAACGATGCTGCTTGTTCCGGGTCAGAGCCTTGTGACAGATGCCGATGTTCATTATAGGCCTGGCAGCCGTAGCGCAAGCTTCGTGCCGAGCCATCCTGCCGAAACGTCAAGGAATGTATGCCCATAAATAAACTAAAACTCCCTACCAATTAATTAATTAATTAGCAACCAACATGTCCGGCGTATGCCAGCAATAAATAAAAAAACTCCAACGCCTCTATCCTACCAATTAATTAATTAACAATAATAAATTAACGATAATTAATAATTAATCAAAGTTTGTAGGGGAGGGTGAAAACCAATCAGGGGAAAACCAATCAGAGGAAAGTAGGGCAGCGGAAGGAGGGGTGGGGGAAGGAGGGGATCAGCCAATCACAGAGCAGGAGGCGTGGTCACGTGACCAAATCCCACCAATCCCAGCGTGATTTAATCGGCCATCCTAACTACTTCCTCCTCACCGCACCTCCTGTTCGACGCGGAGAGGTTGCCGATATTGGACAATGTTGTCTAATTTATGGCGTCATCTTGCTAACGTCGCTGCTTGAAGGGTTATAGCGGACAACCCTATCGTGTATGATTAGACAAAACGCCTTGGTATTTACCGGGATATTTTCCTCTGTCTCGAACGTTATACGACACGTCACCATATCATCCTTGAGAGTATTTTCCTGCCGGCTAGCATCGAACACGACGATGGGTGCGTGAGACTTGAAATGGGAAGGGTCAAGTAAAGGTAAAGAGGCGCTCGTTCCGTAGTACGAAGTCTGGAAATTAGCGTAGTCTACGTATAATTTCGAGAAGGAATCTTGTCTAAACTTCAAGTTCATATCCTCATAAGGGTACATGATAGAATTTAGATAGAGTTTAGCATTACGTAAATTACAATGGTCGAAAATACTTCTATCTGCAGCCGTCGTATTGTTCCGTCCGGTCTGAAGAGCGAAAACAACGTAACGAGGTTTTTCCAGCAAAGTTGACGTTTTCACGGTCCAATCATGCTGATTAGAGGTAGGTACGTTAGGGTACTCGTACAATTCCCAAGTACGAAAAGGTAGCTCGATGATCCTCCCGCTCTTGATGAAATTAAGCAGGTTGAGACGATTGATATCGTCAATATTTATATGCGGTACAAGCCAAGATATTTTACTTAACTCGATCCTTGAGGGTGTATCCACGGCAGGAGGTGGGCTCTTTGTAAAGCGTTGTTGTCGCCGGTCGAACGAACTAGCACCAGCTCTTGTTTCGCGTTGATCAGTATTTGGGAATAGTCTTCAACGAATCCTAGTATGAGACGTAAAGGGATGCATACGTCAAAGATGCCTGTTTCAGCGTGCACGTGAACTCCTTCAAACCTCCAACCGGCGTTTGAAAGATGAGTCTGCCAACCATTCCTTATAGATAGATAGTGTTTAAGCTGAGTCGAAATACCTACATCTCTCGATTGATCAATCTCTTCCCTGTTGATCTCATAGGCGATTCTTGAGAATAGATGCAGTATTCCGTTATTAACAATCCTCGAAGTACTTCCAGGTTCTCCCGTATTCAAAAGTAGTCGTCCTTTGATATGTAGTAGAGAACGGTGAGGTAATGTGCATAACCCTTCTTGTTGGATAGATATCCTAAGCTCGTTCCCGTTAGCTAACGGATCGGGAATATACGAGGCGTAGGAATGATACTGGAAACTGCTCAAGGCCGTATCGAAAGCGGCAGACTCCCCAATGTTCAGAATATCCGCGGCTTCATCCATTATTTTCGTAACGAGTAATCTATACGTCTTAAATAGAGTTTATTTGCAGGTGTTAACACTTTCACTATCCTTCTCTCAATGTTTCGAGGAAGACTTCGCCGTCTCGTTTTATCTAGTACAAGTCCCATCTCCACCGACTCGTTTCAGATGTAAACGTAGCGATATCGTCTCGTCTCTAAAGTTGATGATATCTCCTCGTTCATCGATAAGTCGTACCGCGATAGACTCTATTACTCGCTTCGTTACCGGAAGGTAAATGATATTTTTAGGCGCTTCCACTATCTCATTGCCCGGCGGGACGGTCATGCTGAACTCGTGCAAGGTATGACTCGGTTCTCCGTTGACGTAAGTCCCGCTAGCGAGACTACATTCTACGCGGATCACATTCACGTGAAGAATATTCACGGTATTGGTAGATATGTGCGTCTTACCTGCAGGAAGTATGACCGAGTCGAACCCTAGCAAGGATACAAACGTGCCAGGTCGGGTAAAGTCGATAGGTTTATTGAAAGTGATATAGCTCTTTAAATTGCTTGGGTCACCGATAATCGAGAGCTTTACGTTACTCGGGACTTCCCTTCGCAAGAATCGATCCAACGCCTCGAGTTCATAGGTGCCCGGAGGGATGGTATACTCTTTACCGTCGCAATAAAATTTATTATTACGTTCGTCGATGTTCGGTATGGAATTGAACGTGGCCAGATTGATCAGTCCGATGAACCATTCTTCTTCACGATTCTCTTCTCCGAGCAGGATATGCGGGAAGTAGTTCTCTGTCAGATTCGAACTCTGACCCGTCAGTGTAAGCGTCATAGACGTATTTACTAATATCGAACGTCAACGCGAGTATTTAAAGAAAGCTAAACAAAGATGACCGCATAAAACGGTCCCGTACTCTTGATACCGAGTATCATTATAGGTGATAGGTATTCCTCCGAGATATCGAACAAGTTCGAGAGGCGGTCTTAGATCACCGAAACTATCGAAATAATCCGCCCGCCGTTTTTATTATACGCCACCCAATGCGTACCCTTACCGCTATCATTATCAAGATTGATGATGGCGTTCTCTATCTTCCAAGGAGGACCGCTAGGTAAAGCATCTCTCGCAAATACTCCTCTAAAGAAGGAGATTTTTAACTCGCCGGCATACTTGCGCAGATCCGTTTCAGTAAGGGCACGTTTAGGTAGTCATTTTCTTTTCGGGTAAGGCTGTAGATACATGCCTTTCCCCATGGCGATAGCTTCGAGCGTACGATTATGTCTCTGAGCCTCGTTCAATTTTTTCGTATTCGCCTTCGCACTTTGTACAGCCTTCGTGATTCCCGCGGCTCCTCCGGCGACGGCTCCAAGCGCTGCGATCAAAGGTAGTATAGGTAGAATTCCACCATTCTTCTTACGGCGTCTAGTAGTAGCTCGCCGTTGACGGCGTTGAGTTTTCTTCTTCTTCTTCTTTAGACCGGAACCCATATTGACTTTAGCTTTCATCGCGTTGGTGACTGCCCACGCAGCGGCTTTCTCGCCCAATTTCGAGTCAGGCGCGAGTAATCTTTTCCACGATTTTTCGATAATTTCACGATCTGCAGTATGACGTCCTGCAAGATCTTTCACCTTGGAGTAGGCGATATCATGTTCTTTACAGTACCGGTCTAACTCGTTTATTCCGGGATCACCTCGTTTCAATCTTTTTCCAACTTTGTCCCCGGTCCGCAGTACTGGTATCCAGGTATATGCGCTTCAAACGGTAGATTATTTATTATCTTATCCAACAATCCTCCCCCTCTTCTTTGTCTCATGACACGTACTGATTCGTATTTATATAGGTGTGCGCATTATATAGATGAACTAGTCAACATGCGGCTCGAGAAACAGACAGATTCTTTAACTGTACACAACAACGATCACGATGAGGGTGTAGCTTTACCTCAGAGACACGGTACGTTGTTACCTGATACTATCCGCTGCATTATCTGCCGACCTTTGAATTGCGGTAAAACCAACGCCATGATCAGTCTGTTGGAGGAACCTAACGGTCTACGCTTCAAGAACGTGTATGTTTGTTCTAAATCGTTGTACCAGCCCAAGTATCAACGTTTATCAAAGGTTCTCTTGCTCGTCGAAGGTATGGGCTATTTCCCGTATTCCGACAACGCGGAAATTATTCCTCCATCCGAGGCCGAACCCGACTCTGTATTCATTTTCGACGACATCGCTTGCGATAAACAGTTTAATATACAGGCTTATTTCAGTATGGGTAGACATAAGGCTATAGACTGTTTCTATCTCTGTCAGACGTACTCGCGCATTTCGATACAGATGTTGAGAGATAACGCAAATCTTCTCATCCTATTCAGGATGGAGGATACGAATCTGAGACACGTCTACGACGATCACGTGAATACGGATATGACATTCCAAAAATTTAAGGAGGTGTGCTCGCTGTGTTGGAAAAAACACAAGTATGATTTTCTGGTGTTGAGCAAAGATCATGAGATTGATAAAGGACGATATCGCTACGGGTTCGATACCTTTATCTTGCACGATTGACAAGAACGTATAATCAGTACGCGATAAGACATCATGTCGTCCATATCTAAATTCGGTCATAGTCTCCACAAATATACATCTCTAACCGAGACGGAAGGAAATCTGACTCTAAACTCTCAAGGCTATTACGACGCTAGATCGAAGAGGATCGTCAACGTGGAGACGCCCATCGCATCTAAGGATGTCTGTAACAAGTCTTACGTCGATAGGATGGATTCGAGACATAGTAACGAGCAGATAGTCGCCCTCGACGCCGCCAAGGACGTCATCAAAGAACAGATGGAATCGCTGATCGAGGATTTGGAGAAGGATCGAATAAAATACGCCGACTTTGAGAAGAGTAGTCGTCAAGGGATGGAGGAGGTGTGAAAACTGTCACATCATCAATAAGATTGTCTCGACGAAAATAAAACGACGCTTGACGCTTTAGGTTCAAAGCTGGTAAGCCTAGAGGAAACTTTCGTGATACAACGAACCATTTACAACGATTTGATAGCGAGAGATATACTATACGTAAAGGGGACGGATACCGAACGGCTTTACGATGCAGGTGGCCTAGTTTTGCGAAACATAGGTATGCCCTCATCACCTTCAGACGCAGTACCTAAAGCTTACGTAGACTCTACGGTTAATCGTAGTTTCATCTACATCTACTTGGATTCGAAACCTATGCGAAAGGATACGAGACATTTCAAATTAACTCTAACGGGTGAACGCGGTTATAAGTTCAAGAGGGCGGGCATCGTTTCAACGATGGTCATGAACTTGAAAGATATTATTTGCTTGTTGAATCTTAAAATTATCGACGATCCACCTTTTGAGGTGTCCAAAGATGACTCTATATCTTTCATGATAGAAAAACGCCCGACGACGTCTAAGATTTTACACGTCGAATTAGGTTTTATTTACGTTTAGATATAATGAACCGTTTCTTCGCGGTAAGAGACATTCACACCTTACATCATGTCGACGAAGGTCACGGAGGATATCATAAAAGCGAGTAAGATTATTAAATGAAAGTATAAACAACTACGTGATGCCCGACACGAGTCCGAGCACGTCGCGAATGAAACGTTCAAACCTATCACGGATCCTCTAAACAAGATGGCGAAGGCGCTCGCTGAACCCGAACCCGAGGAGACGGAAGCCTCACCTGAGAGATTGCAAAATAAACCATCTATTGGATACTTATCATTATTCATCTTACGCGCATTCCGATAAGACCTACGGAGTCCGTCATGAAGGTGACTCTACCAAGCTCGGAGATAGCCGTATCGTATTCAACGGGAGAGACGGTACAATTCTCCTTAACAATAAGACGGTACCGTATACTCGCGGGCTATTAGAATTACTCTTCAGAAGAGCACCCGTTCATTATACTAAGTACGATCTGAAAGTATACAAATCTATGCTCGAAGAAACGAACGCGCATCGGTTGAGAAACGAGCCGTACGCTCGTATCAAGATGCGAGCGGGATCAAAGTATTCGTTAATCATCAAACCTATGTTTGAGGAGGAGCTTGAGGGTGAGGGTTTATACAAGATGGAGACAGGGAGAGGGGTCGATTATACCTATTGGGACGATCCTAACGAATTGGTCGATCAATTACGACTCTTGCACGCATCTACCGAGGCCGGTCATTCCACTCACGAGAACGAGATCGTTTCTATCATTGAGGAATTACACGAGGCCGGAATCATCGTATAAAGACGTTCATCTCTTCGGTATTTTATCACAATCATGTCCGGCGTCAAGTGGGAGATTGCGCGCGAACTTAATCGTCCTGCAAGAGGACGATTCCCTTGAAGACATGTTAGCGTACGAGGCTTGAACGAGCTCCTTCAGGCCGATCTGGTGGGGATGATACCCTACTCAGGATCGAATAAGGGCTTCAAGTACCTTCTCACCGTCATCGACGTGTATTCCTAAAATCATTTCCAAATTAATGTAAATGCATTTAAAGCGTTCAACAAGTATTAGGACGCTGTTATGCCTTCCGATGAATCTGGTATCACAAGGGCGGAGAATTGTTCTTTTCCTACTCTCTGGGGCATGTATTGAAATTTCATCTTGAAGAGTTTTATTTGTACTAGGATGGTTTCTAAAATTGTTTGCTACTTGACAACATCAAGACAGTTTATGACCATAGGAATCTATATTTTATTTGACAGTGGAAGATTTAAGCGATGGCTTGCACAACGAACATATCTCACTTTCTGATAGTGTTATATGATTAGAGATTGGATACCACTTATAGGTCTGACATATTGGTAGCACTATCATAACCCTGTCCAACACATTTATACATGTCAAGTCCTAGCTCATCACATCCATACAAAATGTCTTTGGTCAAGTTTTCCGAAAACTGATCATGAATTGGGACTAATAATCACAAAAAATTGTTAATGTATTACTGGAGTTTTTGCGAATTTTTCTGTAAGTCTATATGCTTAACACAGAGAGAAATTTGTTCAGTGGGTGACATAGCCATAGTTTTATCGACAAGTAGACTACAATATATTCAAAGTTGGCTATTACAGTAACTAGTATTTTGGTTTCAGAAACAATACTACGCACATTGAAAGTTCAATTAATATAGTGAAGTAAGCTCTTTTTAAGACTTGATTACATTTGTTTGAACAAAGTTTGTGTAGCTGTCCAACGTTCTAACGTTCAATTGGGTGATAGGCTTGAAGGAATTATTATATTGCAATGCATTTAACGTTGGTTCTTAGCTTGTATATTTCTTTAAAAAACGATCATATAATTTTGAAATTTCGATAACTATAATGAAAAGGTAGCTAAAAACCTTATTACATTTATTTGAATGACTACCTCCTTTCTAAATCTTGTTCAAACGATCATTTATGTTATATAATCGTAGAAAGTATTACTTTATTACACTGTGTTTTAAGTTGGCTATTATCTTGTAAATGGTTTCAGAACTCATAGCATATTGAAAGTTTGATATGTATAATGATATAAGATAGCTTAACCCTTAATTACATTTGTTCGAATGGCAAACTTTGTTTATAAGTCTTACGTTCAAACAATCATTTAAGTTATAGGCTTCTAGGAAGTATTAATATATTCGTCTATATCAACTTGTTTAAAGAAGCAAGTCTCAAGCTTCAATCTTTGTTGTGCTCTTCAAACCTTTTATTAACACATTTCTTCCTTCACCTCTGACAAGACATCTTGTGAATGTGGGGAATGCCAGGCCGCCACCGTGGTTCGGATTCCACGTTAAACTGTAGGTCCTTCATTTCATCTCACAATCACCCTACCATTACACATTAGCGTAAGTGCGTATAACCCGAACGGGTAGTAAGACGTGGTGCTAATAATAATAATAATAATAATAATAATAAACACATTTATTTCCAGTGGCGGCTCGTAGCTAAAATTAGTGGGGTGCTGCCCCATAAAATGTTTAGCCTTTGTTTTAAAATTGTGTAAAAGAAAAATCATGTATAAAAAGAAAATTTATTCAAGAACTTCATAAAATCTTAACAAAAAAACAAACTTTTTTTATTTACTTTAACTTAAATTTTTACAGTTCAAGCTTGATCTATTCATTTAAAAATGAAATCCATTCTTATTGTTCTAATTTGCGCAAAAAGTTCAATCATTTTCTCCTTGATCTCTATATGACAATTGAGGAAATTTTTCTCCATTGAAAGAACGGCAAGAGCATTTAGTCTTTCTGTTAAATAAAAGAACTGAAAGAAATGAATCAAATAAAATAGCTGGAAGCAGAATAATAATTTAATTCTACACTCTTCTACACTTTATCACATTCAAGAATGTCGTACACGGTTTTAAGCACAACACACGTTGAGTAAAAAAGCTTCTTTCCACCATCACGCCAGAGCCGGCACTGTGAGATCAACAGTGCTATCTATACCTGGCTGTCCCGCCTTCCTCCACACCCACTCCTATGTGCGAATGCGCACGGTCCAACACCACGTCACTGGCACTGTGAAGCACACAGTTCCATACAAAGATTTTAGTATCTTTTTCATAAACTGGTGGATGGCTACTGAAGTACTGATACTAAGCTTAAGGAATATATATTGTACTACAAAAATAAATAAAGAATTAAAGAATAAAGGACTCATATTAAATGTTATCGATAATATAATGTGGAAATAGGGGGTTCTGCAGTTCCGCAGTGCCTATACAGTAGCCGCCACTGTTTACTTCATTTAAATAATCACTCCTTGTTGTGGGTACTATCTCATATTATATTCAATCAAATTAGCCAAAGATGTCAAAATACCCCATTGCCTTGTATGTGTGTAAGACAAAACAAAACACCCGAAGTTCTCATTTTCTCTTACACAATGAACTCCAGACGACACTATAACATTTCATCCACAGATGGCCATTATTTATAGTTAAAGGCATTGGTTGATGTTGAATTTGATAAATAGAGTTTAAACCATTGATCTCTATAATATAACTGATATTTTCGAGCTGTCGTCTGCCTACCATTGTGTAAGAGAGTAGAAAATTTTCGTGTATCACTTTCTTTCTCTCTTACACCCATACAAGGCAATGTGGTATTTTGACATCATTAATTAATTTGATGGAACATATGTGAAACATCAATGTAGGTTTAGTTAAGTGAAATAAATATGTTAAGAAAAGCTTTGAAGAGCATAACAAAGTTTGAAACTGGTGAGATTTTTTAAATAAGGTACTGCAGCATAAAATATATATGATGTTTTATTTTTGAAGGAAGCTCTCTTGAAAGTCTTTATCTCTTACCAGATTCCTACCCTATAGTAGTTTTTAGGTAGGATTAAAAACCATCCAGAAGAAAATTTCTACTTCCATTCTAAATGGCCGTTTATACTACCAAAATATTATATATATATATATATATATATATATATATATATATATATATATATATATATATATATATATATATATATACCAGATATATATATACCAGATATATATATATATATATACCAGATATATATATATACCAGATATATATATATACCAGATATATATATATATACCAGATTCCTACCCTATAGTAGTTTTTAGGTAGGATTAAAAACCATCCAGAAGAAAATTTCTACTTCCATTCTAAATGGCCGTTATACTACCAAAATATTATATATATATATATAGTAGGAAATAAAGACTTACATATTTAGATTCTTACTAAAATCAGGGTTTAGTAGATGGCGTATTTCCTACAAATCTATAACATAAATTATCATTTTAACGTAAGACTTCTACACAAATTATATTATTCAAACAAATTTAATACGGTTTTTAGCTAACTTATTTCATTATAGTCATAGAACTTTCAGCATAATATGGTTTTTGAAATAAAGAAATATACAAGATATGAGCCAACTTAAAAATAGGTAATATAATGATACTTTCGACAAAGGTATAACCTAAGTGAATGTTTAAACGTATGGCAACTACACAAACTTTGTCATTCAAATACATGTAATCAATATTTTTATTAATATTCATGTTTATTTGGTAAGGAGTAGCCTAGTAATAATTGATAATATGGTTAAATCTCCGTTTTTATTCTCTTCTACTTATTTTATACATACCTATTCTTTGATTCTTAAATTCATAATTTTATAACTTATTTTTATACAATAATTTGAAATTACATTGCTTTTCCTCAGAATTGAAGATGTTTTAAAATTCACCGAAACATGTCGTCATCATAGAAGAAAAAATATATATAGATATAAAATAAGGAGAAGAGAAAAACGAAGATTTAACCATTTTATCAAATGTAATCAACTTTTAAGATACCTTATTCATTATATTTTTCGAACTTTCAATATAATATGGTTTCTGAAACTTATATACAAACTAATAGCCAACTTTAAATATAAGTATATCCTTGTCAAACTGTAAACAACCTATTTACCTACTTATTTAAATAAGTTAAAGATTTCATTCGTATTTGTACAGTATTACCTGTAAAACTGAATTGTGTATCCTTTAATGTAAGTGTTTCTTCATGATAGTGTAGTATAATACTTTACTATTTTCAAACAACAAGACTTTTTTTCTTCAGAGACATATTTTCGCATCAGAACATTGAAAGAAACCGTTAAATTTGTCCCCCCCACAATGTAGCAGTAGATAAACTTGAGCGTCACTTTTTAGTCCTTTGCAAAGTGTATGTTTTAGTCCATCTAGTCATATTATAGAAATTTATTGTTAAAACATACTTATGTGATCTGTGGTTGCAAATTAGTTCCAGAAAATTCATCCTTAATTTCTATTTTATCTTTGGTGGCAACGTTATCTGTGGACTTATCCAGTTATCCTTTTATAATAGTCTTTCATAACTTTCAATAAGTTAGAAAAGTGGGATTAGATTGTTTATTTTTAAATAAATAGTGGTATATATTTGTACTTATTACTAAGAAAAGATTAAAGCTGTGATTGCCTAAAGATTTTATATAATTTTAATAACATCATTGTTTTGTTAAAAAACTTGTGTGTAGACGGGTGTTCCAAAGCCTCGGAAATTCAAAATGCTTCGATTTCTCAGTCGGAGAAGAGGACGCAATGTCCAGAAAACTACACAAAACACATCGGCACCTGAAAGATTGCTTCCAAATAAACATCTTGTTCAGTGTAAAGTTATACTTTTGGATGGTACTGATCTTTCTATAGATCTATCTGTAAGTGTTTTGACGTTAAACAGTTTCCCACATTATTTGACATATTTTTCGGTCAAATTGTGTTTAGAATGTTTTCACTTGCTTTATCAATATTACGAATATTGCAAGTCTTAATTCAGACTAACATTTTTGGAAATGGGCTGGAGATTCTACCCCTAATACTCAAGACAAATATAGTGAACCTTAAATGCAATCTAGAATAAGGGCAATGATTTCAATCAATTAATACTTAGTTTTTTTTAATATTTACAACCCACCCTCTCATCTCCCTTAAGTATGAAAATGTTTACGAGCACTTTCCTAATCGAAGGAATATCCAGCCTGGGTCATTTTAGAGATGATTTCATAAGAGGCAAAAGTTTTAAAAATTAGTTTGGCTATGATACATCTCATCTGTCAGTTGGGTTGTGTTCATTGTAGACTAAATGTAATTTTAGAAATTCATTTTAACGTCTTTTTATAAATTTTAATTTTTTAAGCTATTACTTTTCTACCAAACACACTGATTGCTAGGATCAATGATGTAAAATAGCATTTTGATTTGGACAAATAGTGTTTTGTAGCAATTAAGCCTATATTAAAAAAAGTGTTATGTAGCCAATTGACAGCACTACATTTGAACCATATGAGTCACAGTTTTGAGAAAAATAAAAAAAATTCTGGGACTCGTGTTATCTTAACAAATATACACAATAATGACAACTCTAGTAGGCGTAGGTAATCTTGGGCCTGTAAAATGTATAGCTTTTTTAATATCTAGGAATACATTATATAGGCTAACACATTATTCAATAAGTTATGGTTTATGGTGGAGGGATAGAGGAAGATGGAGGTACTTTACTAAATACCCGGCCACAGGCTGGAAGCATTTGATGATGATGGTCTATTTTAAAGATTGAAAATATTTCTTCACAAGTTAAATTCAAAGTATCGTAGGAAACAAAAGCATTCTTTCAAAATGTAGAGCAAAAAAATTTTTCAATCTTTTGAATGGCAACTTATTCTTAGTGAACAACAAAGAAACATAGGCCCATTTTGTACTAGCATAAACACCTGGTGTTACCCAGGGTAACTGCACAGTGAATTGCATGGTGACCCTGGGCAACGCTTTTATTTGCTTCAAACAGACAGAAAAAAATACAGGGTGGAAAATATTTCCTAACTCAAAAACAGTGTTCGGGGGAAATTTGGGGCAGGGAAAAGTCCAACAACTTTGTTGACATTTTTAGTACATTCTGATTGTGATATGGTAGTTTAATTTGTATGAAAAATAAAGGTTGATAACACTAAACACCCACACTATCAGTATGTGCCATAGTGAGGCAGTGTCACAAAAAGTTGTGGTGTCTAGGGGCTGAGATAATGGGTCAGAGATCTAGATAAGAAGTCAGAGGTTGAGATTAGGGGCAAAGGAAAAATCTAATAATTCAATCTGGCTAAAGGCGTGATTGAGTGATGAGTCATCAGTTAGCTACCCTAGCGGGTGTTTGGTAACTATAGTGGGCAGACGGGGGAGGGTAGGGAAGGGTGAGCAAGGTTTTGTTTTAATTTGAATTCAGTCACTCTTATATCACGGCCTAATTACAAGGTGATGTGTGCACAGTTTATTTAAACTCGTGACATGCATATTGTAATAATTGTGTAGTCATGGAATTGTTGTATTTAGTGGACCTATTAGGGTTTGTACATTGTACAATAGATAAATGTTTATAAAAAAATTAGATGGTTTATTGAAACAAATGTGTATTATGACAACTGTGCTTATTGTGAATGGCGTGGTAGATGTAATAAACTCGGATATCACGTATCTAATAAACATCCCTGAGAAAAACCTAGAAATAAGGATCAAGGGAGTATTGCAAGTTTTGTAAAACGTAAATTGTCTGATCAGGGAAACTCTTGGTTGTAAATAGTGATAGTATTTCCCCTAGTGTGGTTGATAGTAATAGACCTTGCAGTAGTGGCGAGTCTATGAAAAAACGAAAAGTTTATGAAAATCAACAATTAAACCAAGGCCTCCCAGAATTACACTCCGTTGCCCCTTACTATCAAGATGTAACATTAAATGTTGGTAAAGATAAGCCTACTGGTATCAATGAAGAATTAATAGCACTATGTAACGCACACAAGGAAATGGGAAGGTTGCCATTTCTGGGAGACAACCATAATTTTTCTAAGGTAGGTACTAATAAAAATAACTATGACCAAAAATATATTTAAATTTGAATTTTCCAAACTATTTAGTAGGTAATAATCCTTATTCCCTTCAACCTCTATCAAATATTAAATGTTTTATTTTGAGTGCTATGGTTTTCGGAAGAATTTTTATGAAAATGATATGTTCTGAGGAAATATTGAAGCTATTAACATATTCTGCACCCCTGAAAAAATATATTTTACTTATTTCAAACACAATATTTAGTAAAATCTATTTAAAAAATTTAAAAGTCCGGCTCGAAGGTGCACCTGTTAGTGCAGAGGGTAAACTAATTTTAAAATTTCAGCACTCTACCTGTAGTTGATATTGCGCAACACCCATGACAGACAAACAAACAAACTCTTCATTTTATTAATATAGGGCCTAGATAAGTTTCCTCTAAAAAAAATAAAATTGAACAGAAAATAAAAACCTTACACAACACGAAATATTATTCATATTTTTTTTGTTTGTTGACTTATTCATCTAGGCCTATGCCCAGCGCTTCAGAGTGAGTGGGCCACTCTATTATACAAGTCGACAGGCTCAAGTGGGATATATTGAAGGACTTCTTATGTCCTGCATAATTTTTTCATCAATGAGCACTGCGGATGTGTATGCTTTCTCTGTAGGCAGTGGTGGTATCTTGGTTGATTTTACAGGACTAAATAACTGCGTCTCTAATCCACCAAAATGTAATGATGCAGCTACAACTCTGGGATTGTTGGCATCGTAGGTAAACATCACGAAGTTTGTAATGGCAAAATACATCTTCTGATATTTGGTAATCAGCTGATGTGTTTTTCTTAAAACACGGCGACCAGCATTGCTTGAAATTTAATATATTATCATGTTTCACTTCTGTTAGTCTACCATAAATTTATTCAATTTGCTTGATTTTATAATCGGTTTACTGTATTCAGAAGGATAATAGATTCTGTCAAGAGTGCCAAATAGGTTGTTTTGTTACTTCAAAATCCCTGTTGCACAGAAGGTATGTATATCCTTGTGTAGGGAAGTACTGAACGATTTTATCGAATCTCTTTGTAGCAGCTAGTGAATGTAGTCAGAAACCTAACTACAGCCAGAGTTTACTTTGAACAAGGCATCACTTGCCCTGATATGATCGATCGTCCAGCGGATAAATAAACACCAGCCACTTCCGTGTGCACTTACAGCTTGACTTAAAGACTTGGTACATGGCCGAATCACATGTTTGACCTTGGGATGCACTAGAAACAGTGATAAATTGCTCAACTTAAGCCCTATGAATGATCGAATAAATATAATACCCAATTACACAACCTAACAGCTTAATAAATACAAAATCCAGAAACAGATAGCTGAAAAAAAAAAGAGAGACGTCACTTGACTTAACACCAGGTAGAACCAAAGAATCTGGTTCATTCTTGCCTATCCTAAACAATAAAAACTAATTTTACAATTCAGCTAGAGTTACTGTACAACAAACCAGACGTCAGAAAAAACTTATACACTTGTAGGACGCATAATCCAACAATATGAGTGTGTTAGATATACTTGGTTTGATCCTCACACATCCATACAATTTTAATTTTTTTTTCACATAAAACTACTGCCTATTCTGATAGAATATTTGCCTACTAATTTACAACAGAATATTCCATAGATTGTAAGAGAATGTGGTAATTTCAATTGTGTTTACAAATATAGTGAAGGAGCAATCCTGCCCCATCTATCTGCATTAAATACAGACTTTGCCAACATGGAAGCATCTCAGACGGAGAATTCAACTTTCTTACATAAAAATGATGTCATGTGCTAGCAAGAGAAAATAAAGAGAAACGCCAAATGCCATACTCCTGGATGCCCAAGCGATTCAACACAGAGCGACTAAGGGGTAAAGCTAGCCCAGGAGCACCTCAGTGGAAACCAAAAGAATTAAATAGTAAATCACCCCCAAAAAAGCCCACCCCAGGGAAACCACAAACAAACACGATTATTGTGGTGCAGCCACAACCTGCATGGGGCATGTTTTAAGTTGTGTCACGTGAGCAGTACACACTGGGAGTTAACTCAAAGGATCCACTTATGGGACTGTGACATCACTCAGGAATATATGGTCATTGAGGCAGACCACTTACAACCCAGTTTACCTGCATTGCAACAGGATTTGCCTCCAAGTTGGTGGATTTGATATACTACCCTATCACCTCTTTTAAATGGCACGTCATGTCTACCCACATTGAACTTTCTGGCTACCTTCTCATATGAGCGCTTCAGCTGGCTAAAAGCGTTACTCCACTTGTGTAACACCTGCTTAGTGGAGGGTGGCTTCTGTTTAGGTGGGAGTTCCATTTTACAGTAATAAGGGACAGGAGCTCGTGGCCCATCATCAGCTCGGCTTGGGTGGCATTGTGGTTAGAGTTAGGGGTGTTATTAAGGCCAGGAATATTTACTGTCCCTGTGGTTGTGGAACATGTGATTGAATGGAATTAAGGCAGATTTTAGATTACTGTGACAGCATTCACACAAATTTGATGCTGGATCATAGGGCATTGTGATCATGTGCTTTATGCCTAGATTAACATATATATTTTTGAAACTTATAGAAATAAACTGGCTAACATTTTCTGAGAGAATTTTATACAGGATTCCAACATTTTTGAATACCTGACATTTTAAACTCTTAAAGGCTGTTACCGAGGTAGGATTTCTCAATGGAATGAACCAAGTTAACTTTGAGAATCCGTCCATGACCGTTAACACATATAGACAGCAGCATCTAGGCGCCCGCCGAGATAATAGCCGGCGGGAACGTTTGGTGAGGCCCTGATGAGTAGGAGGGTCGAGGCAGTGAGTGCAGAAGGTTCCCAGCCTGGAGCCTTGTTCCCATTTACTGAGTTACTAAGGGGCCAAAGAAGTAAAAAAAAAATCCTCTCCATGGGTAACCTAGTCACACTGGAGAAACGCTTGCCCATATTGCACTTTAGGGCATGCTCAGCCCTTAAGCAATTATTACATATTTTTACATGGTTGCTTGAATACCTGTCTATCCCCATCCAAAAGAACCCTTTTCTAACTAAAGCAATAGTTTTGGCAATACCAAGACATGCTGGTGACATGTGATAGATCATATTGAAATAACACTTGGTGAAAAGAGGCGGGAGCACAAGTCTTCCACTGAGACCGATGGAAGGACTTTACATACATAACTGTTAAACTGCATAAACTTTTGGAGTGGTAGTCGCTCCAGCCAATACCAACAGGAGGCTAACTTTTATTTGTTATATGGGATTTCATGTGGCTACAGAATTTTTGAGAACCTGTTCATGGTCAAGGTGCTCCTGATAGAGTTGGGGGCTGTTTGAAACAAACTGCTGATCAGATAATGTCAAAAGGAATATACATTGTAATAACAGAGCAGCTGTTTAAAAATAAGTTAGGCAAAACTGTTATTAAGCTCTTTTACATTCTGTAAAGTGAGATTATTAAGGTTTATAGTATTATGCTCACTCTGAATCCTGTACCTCATATGATAGAAATTCATTAAGTGATTTCTTCTGAACCTTTTAAAATATCTTGCAGCCAAATAAGTTATGCCTGCAACAATAAGTATTTTTGTTGGGGAGCTCGAAAATTTCAATTCTTGCAACCTAGGATTGATTGTAAACGGTGGTAAACAACAATAACACTGTCAAGACCACCGTACAGCCTTTGAAAATCCTAAGGGAATCTTTTGGAATATGAGTTATTGTTCAATATAAGGATTAATTTTATCCAGGCAATATCATTGATGTAAGTGAGGTGGGTGTGAAGGTAGATTGTATGCATACTTCTGGTCAACTTAAAAATACATTTTTATGGCCAAGAATTAGGGACGCAGGAAATGTGGTCATTGTGATGCGTGAACCACCAAACATATTACAATGAGGGCATGTGGAAATCCCCAAAACACTTTGGAATAAACTCAGCACTTTAGTGCAGTACCTAGTCAAACATTAAAAAACAAACAAAAACTATTACTTAGCTTTCAAGATGAGATATGGTTGACTAGCTTTATTTTCATATAAGTTAACATTTTGTATTAGTAGGCAGCTATCAATATATCTCTAGTTGAATTTGAAATTGAATATAATATATTATGTAACATTGAATTGTTTTAGATAGATACTTAATGCGATTGGCCCTTTTAATTTGGTGTGGAAATGCAGAGCATTAGAACAAACGGCTATCTTCAAGAATTTTTATTGCTTTGAAATTTTCTTTTCAGAAATGGTTTGTTCGAAAATGGAAGCATGTTGATTAAGCTATACGCTATTTTCATTTAAGTAACAAGCAGATTTATCTCTTTCATAAAAATGTCCCCTATCAAATTTACTTTATGTGCCCAATACTGAAAGTGGTCTCCAGCAATGGTATTGAGTCAAAAACCAGACCGATAACACTTTGCCAAGGAATGTTGTATCCAAACAGACACTTTATAGCCTTAATAAGGGACAACACATATACCCTTCCCAAAAATATTCATGCAGCAAGTTTAAATTCTTTCTTAGGAGTTGGTTGAGGGTCACTCCTTGTCAATTCATCCATTATTCACAGGAAATGTAACCCACCATTTTAAATGTTGATAAAATTTGACATATAGTATCTTTGAAGTGTTTTGTGGTCATATTTTAAATTTTAAGACAATCTTACTAATAGTATTCAAGTTATGAGGGCCCAAATATAACCTAAATAGACGTTAAAAGCTTCTGTGGCAACAGCGTGTAAAGTTGACAGCATGACATAACATAGTTTATATATCTAAAACTAGAAAAGACAGGTCAATGATTTTTTTAATCTACTCTTTAAAGATACATTGTTTTAAATAATATATTCTGTGGATTTGTACAAAATATGATCCCAAAAATACACTTAAAATAAAATTCTCAGGAAATTTCCAATAAAAATATGAGTAATAAAATTACTGATATAAATTATTTACTTTCACGAGATAATTAGATACTCATCTTTAAGTACTTACACAAAAATCTTTTTGCTTTCTTTTGATTTCTGTTATTAAAGTCAGGGTTGGGGAAAAACTAGTTATTTTCTAAAAAACAACAAAAAAGTTTTTTTTTTGTTTAAATCAGGTCTAATTTCAAATATTTGATTTAAATTAATTTATACCATTTGTGGCTTCTTATTAACTACATATGCTCATTCTAAATTCAGCGAGGCAAATAACAGGCCTAAATATACTTTTAATTGAACATACATCTTGCTCAAAATTATGATTTACTGGCAAATTAAGGACTGAATCACAATATTTTAAGAACGACAATGTTGCTTAAATATTACAATGTTAGTAAACAAAAAACAAAATAATTTGTGGCTTTGTATAATACTGTAGGCCCTACAATACTAAAATTGATTGATTAATGCTTTAAGTTGAGTTCAAAAAGCACTAAAATTCGTTGCCTACAAGTTTATGAATGATTTAAACATCGACAGATGGAATAACTATAAACACTATTTATCTGGTTGAAAATATATTTCTCTTTACTTTTATTGTTTACATTTTCCCATCACTATTAAATACTTTAAACAGCAACACAAGTTTAGTGGCTTTTGTTGTGCCTAATCGATTATGTAGTTTTGAATGCACTAACCCGAATGATGAAAAAATTATTTCATTACTTGCTGAAGAAGCCCGTGCTGTAAAAAACTGTTCAATAATAAGAAAAACTTTGTCGTTGAATTTATCAATGTCGTTCCTTTGGTTTTTCCACCACTCGAAGGTTTTAACTTGGAATGTGACTTCCTTCTAAAAAAGTAACTTTTGAAAAGGCAAGCTTTTGGATTAAAACTTGACAATCAATGGAAGAACTAAACTTGATGATGAATACTTTGACTTTGCAAAATCAAACGCTACTTTCTTTTCCTCTTCAGTTAAATCAAGTGCTGAATTTTTCTTTTGGATCCAGCTAAAAAATGAACTGGTGTTAAAGTTATTTTATATCAGTTTTTGAATTTTTTTGTTAGCTATTTTGTCCTTTGTAGCTTCAATTACCGGTTGAAGATTGTTTCACACACATATCGACTAGGAAATAGTGCAGTTGTTTTTTTGAAGTTCCCCCCCTACCCTTCTTATTCCAAGCCAATTATTTATTTTTGACTTTATTTTACTATAACCCTACTAAAGTTTATGGTCACTGAAACAGCGGCTATGCATAACCCAATTTTAGCATAAAATCTAAAGTTAATTTTTTGTTTTAAATTTTGTTGTTTATTCAGTTTTTTATATTCTTTTCACTGACTTATTCTATTTCAAGCTATTTAAATATTCAAAGCTTAAAAATTAATGTTAAATAAAACTGTAATTTTTTAAAAATATCTTGGCTAGTAATTATTTATTATATTTAAAAATTAAAAAAGTGTATGTATAATTATATAATCGGATTGGCAAGCATGTTAGCTAGCTTATGTAAAAATTTGATTGCAAGAAGTTCAAAAACTGATAAGTTATTAAAATTTAAACAAAATCCTGTATTTTTCAGCAAAATAGCTTGCCACACTTTTAGCATATTTTTTTGGTCATTTCTCTTGACACTCAACAGGGTTAAGCTAGGTTGGAGAAGAGCCAAATAACATAAATTATACCTAATTTACCCTTAAAATATTTTATTTTAATATCTTAACTTCCGGGGGACGAATTTTGGTGGGTGTTTCTGCTAAGATATTTACTACATTTTCAGTTCCATTCTAATGTAGTCTTGTGTGCTGCTATATCTTCTCTAGTTATAGAAATATGAAATATTTTATGTCATGCTGTTAACTAAAAACACTGATGTCGCGGAAGCTTTTCAGATGTATTTAGGTTATATTTAAAGTTATATTTAGGCCTCCATAACTTGTAAACTACTGTTTAGGTTGTCTTAACATTAAAAAATGATCATAAAACCATTCAACAATACTATGTGCAAAATTGTATCAAAATCTAAATTGGCAGGCCTGGATGATATGATATAAAATCAACCATGATGCTACAGAAGATAAGGGCCAAAATGCAGCTTCCTCTTGCACCCCTTGGAATCTGATGTCTTGTTGAACGATGATGTCTTTGAACTTGTCAGCTATCTCCACCTGAATCTTGTCGCCGCAAGACAAGACTCTAGGTCGCAACTCCTCATTGTCTGTCCCTGTGGAAAATCCCCAGAGCCTGGCACACATACCTTCAAGAAAATTCAAAACTATTGTAAACAAAAGCTTAACAATTACTCAGTAAACAACATGGCAGATACATTATCAACATGGGAGGGGGGGGGGGGGTAATTCACGGCCATCCATACAAAACCTTCTACTGTTTTCACCATTCTTCCAGGCAAAACATTTATGGCCTACAATTGTATGACTAGCAAGAGACATGGATTTCTCATTGTTGCCGCAACAAGAGAAAAATAGACCTAAGACTTGTGGCAGAAATGTGAACAAAATTTGCTTTACAAACAACAACAATCAACATGGTTTCCTAAGTTTCTGTCAAAATGCCTATTTCTATTTTATCAAGTAAAATGTCTTGTGTTGTGAAATGTGAAAATTCATGAGCCAAGAATACTGGTAGGCCTATATATTGATATACAGATATTTAGTAATAAACTAGGGAGTATAGGTGTATAAAGACAACTAACATTGTCAGCTACTGGCAGACAACAGGGTGATCTAGCTTTTAGAGAGGAAAGTTTGCTTTCAAACCCATTTTCACAGTATCACTTATGAAGACAGTCCTTTCTAGCTTGACTTTCTTCGCCCTTTGGTCCATGTCCTAAACTGTGCTTTGTTGTTTGCTGCAGCCAGAGACCCCTGCATCCAAAGGTTTCTTTGTACATGCCTACTAGTGAGGGCATGTTTCTTCACTGTCCAGATTTTCCCACTCAAGAACACTGTTACTTACATCACACATTTAAATACTTTAATCCCTCAGGTAAAATTGGTTGGTTTTAAAATAACTTGCATGTTCGTGAATAGATACTTTAGGTCTCGCCATGCTATCACGATTTGAGCATTTGCGTAATGATGTGAGCACGCAACATGAAGATGTATATGATCGAACAACTACTGTAAGAATGCAGTGGCTGCTTTCGCAAACATCCACACAAGTTAAATTTACACATTCAGTAAGGATACGCGGGGGTGACCTATGCACGCATATTTTGCAGCTGCTATGTGTGCATACTTCATATCGTGATTGGCTTGTTTTACAATAGGAAAAAACCCATCGGAAATAAATACCACTAGTCACCATAAGCGCTTGGAATGTGTTTCCGTAGGAAGTATAGGATGACAAGTTAAATTGGCATATAACAAATTGTCCTAATTTATGGAAATGTTTTCACGGTCGGTCTGGTAATGTTAATGATACGACCAAAGCCTTTCAACACTCCTTGTATCTTGGCTGGTTATGAGTGTTTATGACTGTAATGATACCAAACCTCGGTTTGTAACACTTTCCTTGACCAAACTATATAGCCTGGTATCAACGAATGAGATAAGAACTGTGCGCCAATTTCATAACATCATGACTCATTATGGTAGATTTAAATGAGTATAACTTTGTGGTCAATTTATTTTAACAGTTAGCCCTATATGCAAATTAAAATGAACAGCAATAACTAGCTAGAAATATATGACAATAAATAGGTTCTTAAAAACAATTTAGTGATGGATATAAAAACTAAGCGTATTTAGACCTATTTATGCTTACATATAATATGTACTTTTATATTTTCTGTAATGCCAGGCCTCCACCGTGGTTCGGATTCCACGTTAAACTGTAGATCCTCCATTTAATATCACAATCACCCTACCATTATACATTAGCGTAAGTGCGTATAACCCGAACGGGTAGTAAGACGCGGTGCTAATAATAATAATAATAATAATATATTTTCTTTAGGTTATTTAAATTGGGTAAATATGTTTAGCAGGGTTTGTTCGGTCTTACTTAAATTAACCTAACAGCTGTTATATCTATTCTACCCCAACCACCATTTTTGTCTACGATAAACAATTCAGTTGTTTTCTCGTTCCACCTTGGTCAGTACCGCTTGGTCTAGAACATTCGATCCCAAGTCATAACCAACTCAATCACGAAAAGTTGCCTAATAATATTAAAATTTCTATTGGAAATCGCTGTTACTTCACCTATAAACCCCTTCATCACAGAAACGGAAATTTATTGCTTTATATTGAGGTTATATAAAACCACTTGAAAATTCAACCAAATCATATGAAACATGAATATTTTTAAATAAAAGCTCAGATTTTGATGACTTTTTAACTCTGAAATGATAGTGTGTCTATCCAAAGAGTGTATAACCAAACCGTGTTTATTTTATTTTTATTTTTACATTTTGTATGTAATTTTTCAACATATTTTAAGTAATTCAACTTTATAGTGCATCATGTAAATTAATTCTCAATATCTTTTCCGACTTTTATTAAATTATGGTTCCTTAATCAACCACAGAACTAAGTGCCATTGTCTATAAGTACAAGCTATTACTATGCCAATGGCATTATATATTAGATTCAAGTTTAACATGTTCTAAATAATTCAATAATTTACTTCATGTTACACAATTTAATTAACTTTTCTTTATTGTAATCTTTTTCTTCAATTTTGACTGGTTTCAAAAATCTAGTCTATCTATTTATCCTACCATTATTACTCCTTTATTACATTAAATTTTGACTAGAGAGCAACATTATTAACTCAGCAAACAAGATATTTTCTAAATATCTTATTTGACATTATTTAGAATGTTTTTTAACTCGCTAACTTGATTCTTTTATATCTCTGTAAGCAAACACACACCTTGATGAATGTAATCCATTTTTCCAGGTTATTTGAAAAAACAAATATTCTTATAATCATTAAAATTGTACTGTTGCCCACTTTTGTGGTCACATGAGCTAGGGCATCACTCCCGAATTAAACTGGTTTGCTAATGGTGGGGAGTTTAAGTCCCACTTGACTACTGAGAATGTTTTTTTTAAATTAATGGTTTCCCACTATTCTGTCACATCATTGCAGGTAAATATCCTCTAATTTAACCTCTCTCCTAAATTACTCAACAGTGTAAACATGCAGTAAAACAAAGTCCACAAAAAAGAACAGTAACAAATTGCTGCATTTTAATGATTGGTTTGACCTCGATTGTCTCTCTGTGGTTTGACTAGATGATCTATCTGATATACTTTCTTTCTTGGGAGTTACACATGTTTTTAAGGCAATGTCCTACTATCACACTTTCACTCTTCTGAGCCAGGTCAGGAAGTCCTTTTAGCTTACATCTCCACTCCCAACAACCATTAGTATCAACCCTTTGATTCTGGCCGAGAGTAAGGGGGTGTGTGAGGGAGGAGCCTCTGTTTTCAGACACACCAGATAGGCAAACATTCTTCTCAAATAGGATGAAACAATAATTACATTTTCTTTAATTTAAACATTTGATTCAATAGCATTTCTTTAACATGTATAGGTTCTGTAAAGTCAGAACTGTAATTCCTAAAAATAAATTGCTTGTATTTTAAAATTTGGTGATTTGCATGGGAAACCTTCTCATGAAGAACATTAATTCATTGATTCACAACGGTAGGAAAAACTTTTACAAAAAATCAGTAGAATGGGGATTTTTTTACCAAAAAAAACCCTAAGAATTTTGCTGGAAGTTTTTAACCCATAGTGCTAGAGTATCCACCTTATAATGACATTGAGATCTTTTGTCGGAATTTCAAGCTCAAAACAGAAAAAAAAAGGTTGTTCTGTTAGTATTTAATTAAAATATTATCTGGTTGCCTAATATTTAACCTTGCAATCTCGAAGAATTGATATATTTGTAAGACACTATGCTACATCACTTTACTAGACACTGTATTATTTTATTTTTTTCAGAAAAAGGCAGTTGGCAGTGAACTTTATGAACAAGTTTTCTACTCTTTAGACTTAATAGAAAAAGATTATTTTGGTCTTCAGTATACAGATCCCAACAATGTACAGGTATGTTTTTGACAATCCTTTTAACATAAATTCTTGGCTCCACTTTTATTTACATTTGGTGAAAGATAATAACTTCATTTTCAGCCCATGACTAATTTAAAGAACAACAATATTTGAGTATCTATCTTCTTCCTCCTTTTAACTGCCCTTCCATCCTGCTCATGACTTTTTTGAAGTAGTGGATGGATCTTGACCAAACGTGGAGCACACAGGTGCCTTTGAGTTCAATTACATTTGATCTTCCTTAGGGCTGCCATTTTTAACCTGATTTTTTGGCTGCATGGCCCAAGCTGTCACTCTCGCAAGATATTGGACAGCCGATGACGGTGAGATCGGGGTTCAAATCACACTCGGGTGTACTGATGGTGGTTTTCCCTGAGTAGTTTTCCATTCTCCCTCCACACAAATGTGGGCACACTTACTATAAATTCAACCTTCCTCATTCCTTTCATATTATTGTAATTAGTACATAGGTGTATAAGCTGAACGAGTACTAAGACGTAGTGCTAAAATAAAACTTGATGTATGGTTACTTCTATAAAAACAAGAGTATGTTTATTTATTGTTCCAGAGTATAAAATAACTTTTTTAGCAGCGCGTCCTACAACCCATTCAGGTTTTACACTTACACACTAATTACGCTAATGGTTTTAGGGATTAGGAAGGCTTATATATAGAGTGAGTGTACCTGCACAAAGTGAGAGTGGAAAACCATTTTGGAAAAACCCCTTCAGTAAACCCAACTGAGATTCGAACCTCGATCTCCCTGTCAGCAGTCTAGTCCACTGCGAGAGTAGCGCCTTAGACCATTCGGCCACCGAAGCAGGTTGTTGAATTCACCCAATATAATGAAAAAGTTTAAAATATTCAAAATCTTACCACAATAATTAGGTTCTAATAAAATTAAAATTATTTTCTTCAGATTTCAATTCAACTTGTTTGTTATAAGAAATATTAAGTTAAATAGTTTAACATCTTGCTTTGCAAATTATGTTTCTTCACATCAGGTAGTAAAGTAACCCCCCCCCCCCCCCCAGTTATAACTTAAGTTTGTGGGGTAGGGTTCCAACCTATGCTATAAGATGACCACCCTATGATCAATTACTCTATTTTCTAAAATAGTGATTATCTATTAGACTAAAAACTCTTCAAAAACTACACTGTTTGCTTGATAAACATAGCAACTGCAAACACAAGCAGATTACAGGGGAAATGACTGATGACACAAATTGATACATACTGTACTTAGATACATACTGCATGTACAAACAAAATTCTCAATTCATTCACTTTCATGTAAAACATTACAATAACCCCCCCCCCCCCAAATCTAACAAATTAAAATTAAATGTGCTTCTGCCTCGCTCTCTCTCAAGTTGGGGAAGGCCCAAGCCAGTTCTTTAGAGGCATTGGTAAGATATAAGAAAACAAGGGTGTAATGTTTCATGACTTGGAAGGAAATTATCATTGAATTAGCAAGGTAGGAGAGGAGACCTTACATGGCCAGAAAACTCAAAATAGGCCTCAATTGCTTTGCCTAGTAAATAAAGATCCTTTTGCTTTCACAATGTCTATAGTTCCCTGAGATTTATGAGAAACACCCACTTGTCATAATGTTCATCAAGACGCGTTTATTTGAGCAGGAATGCCTCCAGCAGTGTGAGGTTTGCAGCACCAGCCTCCATATTTTTCTAAGAATTCCATCCAAAGGCACGGAGAGAGAAATAAAGACCCCATAGTAAAACAGACTGGAGAGGGCTGTATAAAATAAACAATATTACAAATGGTGTTACCAAGTTGTGATGGCAAAAAAATTATGATGCTAAAGTTAGCTAACAAGTATGAAAGAAATAGTTAAAAAAGTTTGCAATAAGAACAATTTTTACAAAATAAACTCTTGGGTATAATGAATAAAATATATTTTTATAATGATGGAATATTGTACATCATGATTGTTCAATTCACACTTAAAACAATATTACAAACAGTTTCTTGAATTACAACATTTAGTGAATATGAGTTATTTATTGGAGGAACTGAGCTCTATATTTATTTTTTACAATACAATTTAATTGGAAACTTGTAATATATCATTTTTAATTCTGAGGTAATCTAAAAGGAGTGATCAATGAAATAATTAAGTTTGAAAAATAAAGTTTTTGTTGGAGGAAATTTGATTCGTTCTTAACTGAAATTTTTCCATACTGGTCTCCTTGAATGTCATTTGTTTGCTCAACTACCATAGTCTAGACCAGCTATTCTCAACTTTTTTGTTCACAGCACACTTATTTGTTATGAGTCCTCACAGATCACTGAACGTGCAAGTTGGTGACTACATATGAGCAGAGAGACTCCCCTCATTTCAACAGGAAATGCCTTTATGTCCTCCTTTCGACCTTGAATTAAATTTGTATACAAGTAACGACAGGATTCTCCTTAATTACTCAACTCTTTGATTTTAAAATTCCCTTGAAAGTAAATATCTTAAAGCTTTTGAAAATTTTCCTCCTATTTCTTATTAAATTATTATTAAATGAAACTCATTTTAATTATCTTTTTATCAACAATAAACTTAAAACGAGTCGAGAGTTTCACAGAACAGCTAATACATTTTGCGGCACACTCTTTGAGAACCACTGGTCCAGACGAAGAAACTAGTTTCAGTATCCTCAGATCTTGAAGGGAAATAAAACCAAATTAATGCAGAACTGGTCTCCAACCTATGATTTCAATTAAAAAGCCAAGACTTTGATGGAAGCTGTGATTATTAGGTGTATAATATGACAGTATTAGTGAAGAAAGGATATTAATCTATAATTATATTGAAATATGAAGATATTAAAAACAACTTATAAATATGTAAGCTTTAAATACCTGGTCATATTAAGGGTAGGTTCTCGTTCCACCATTGCATATCATATTTTAACTTCATTTTAACTTTACTTAGGATATCACCCATTCCAGCAGACACATGTCATAAATGTCAAGATTTGCCAGCGATGAGAAGGTTGGGGTTTGAATCTTGAGCAGGTGTCGTTAGGGTGGTTTTTACAATATGGTTTTCCACTCTGCCTCAACACAATTATGATTTAATTTCCTTTAAATTCTACCTTTCTTGTCCATATCAAATTAGCCAAACTAATATATTCTGAATGGGTGGTGAAACATTATGAAAACCAAGGGTGTCCAACATTTTGAAAACAGTTTAATAAAAGTTCTTGATTTTTAAAATCTAATAAAAAGAGAGATAGAATATCCCAAGAAAATGTATACACACTTTTAATGTTAGTATCAAACATTCAAATGAAAATAAAATAAAAATGATAGTGTGAATGTTAGATGCAGTACTTTACCTTTGCCTTCAATAATTTATTTTAGTACATTTTGCTGGATAGTATCACAACAATGCAAATGAAAATGTCAAAGCCGTGTTTATCATTTAAGAAACGTAAGCAGATTCTTAAGACTTATTGGAAATTGGAGAATGTCATTGAGGTTTAAAGATGTTGGAGAAGTGAATTTGAAACACCACCACTAACACAGGTAACAATTACAAGATTGCGTGACAAGTTTGAGCCTGATGGATCTCTGAAAATGTGAACAAGTGTGTGTCCAGAAGACCGAGATTATCAACAGGCAATGAAAGTATTGCGGCAGTGTTACAGACATTAACACAATCCCCAAATAGGAGTAAGTCTGTAAGGCAATATTCTCCTGATAGTGGTGTTTGTAAATTCACTGTTCATCGCATTTTGCAGAATGTGAAGTGAAAGCCGTACATTCTGAGACTACTCCATGTAATGAATGAGGACAATCCAGATAGATGACTTAAATCTTGTGAGTGGTTTTTGGACATGTGTGAAGAAAGGGGAGATTTTATAAATTTAAAGGTTCACACATAATGGAACAACAGTTGGTTAACCTTCCAAGAATATCAATGTGGTGCTGTGTCTTTTCTAGAGGAATAATATGGCCATTTTTCTTTGGAGTGACTGTCACATGTCTCACCTATTTACTAATGCTGCAAGACAACGTCCTACCTCCTTTTAATGACCTGTTTTGGGATGAGGAACGCTACTTTCAGCAGGATGGTGCACCACCACACTACCACACCGATGTTAGGGATTTTCTGTTGTCACTTTCCTTGGTAGATGGACAGAACAAAGAGGAAATGTGGAGTATCCACTTCCATATTTTGACTAAACACCACTGCACTTTTACCTGTGGGGTACTCTAAAAGAATGTTGTATACAAAACAAAACCAAGTAGACTGCAGAGCATGAGAAATGAAATTGAAAATTTGTGTACTCCTATTCTGGTAGAAACAATACAGCACGCATGTCGCTCTGTTGCACATCGTTGTCCATGATTTTTTGGTGCTGATGGTGGTCATTCTGAGTATTTGTGACTTTAAGGTAACCAACACATCAACAAGATATCTTTTTACTTGTTACAATATATGGTAATAAAATATAGATACATTTTATTGGGATACTCTATATGTTACACCTATAAAATTTTCAAAATAATAAAAGATGTTAAACAATTCCCACCAAATTTGGTATAACATATACAAATACTCATACAACTTCTTAAAGATCATTACAGTATTTTTTCTCAATGGCCAAAAATTTTTGAATATTAATGTTTGATGCTAACAAATTTACACAAAATGTCATATTTTACTTGCATAAAAATTAGTCGTTGAGGTGACACCAACATAAAAGAGTTTTTATTTGACTACACAATATAAAGTTATATAATTTTGAAAAACAATAAATTTGACAAGTACAATAACAATTGCTTTTAGATTTAATTGTAAATTTGTCTCTCGGAATTTCTGTTCTATTCTGTTTAATCCTTCACTATTGGTAATATTTAGCATCATGTATTATATGTAAATGCATGATAAGCCTGGTTGGACAAACAAGACACTAGGAGCCACTTTGGTGGTCTCACAAGAGACTAGACTGCAAATGATGGGGAAATCGTGGTTCTATCCTTGTTGGGTGTAATGCGGGTGGTTTTTCCTAAATGATTTCCCACTTTCTCCTCACAAATGTGGGTACATTTCCTCATCCCTAACCCTATAGCATAATTAGTACATAAGCATATAACCTGAATGGGTTGTAAGACACAGTGCTAGAAAGAAACACAAATGCACTAGGATGGAGATATTCATAGAATTCCATATTTGAATATTTTAAAATAAAACCATTGTACTTCAAATAAACTATTTTGTTTTGTTTTAGCATTGGCTAGATCCAACAAAGGCAATCAAAAAACAAGTTAAAAGTAAGTAGCCTATTTTATTGTATTAATTTACACTAGCCCTTTTGGTTTGGCAATATTTTGAGTCCTAGTTAAGTATGGTTTTTAAATTTCCTAACTCATGCTAATATATTTTGACCAAAAACACATCTCATACAAGATCTGTTATCACACTGTTGTCTAAATGAATTTAAAACATTTGACATGGTGCTCAGGCAAGCATATTTTTTCATAGCTACAAAACCTGGGCTGCACTTGTGATCACTTGGAAAACATCACAAACCGATTTGCCCGAGCTTTGCTCCGTATTTGTGTCCTATAAAATATTTTACTGAGTTTCATAGTTCTGATAACTCTTGGTTACAACACTTTCCATGCTCCATGCATCATATATATTATGGTAGTAATATGGCCTCCTAAAAAATACACATTTCTAGTAATAAATATAAACTTTTGTTAACAAATTGATTTTTAATTAATTTATCACAACATTTGAACTTTTAAATAAAATTTGTAAACATTCATTTCTTATGTTATTTTATTTTTAATAAAGTTGCAAAAAAAATGTTTAACACAAAAACTGCTAACTAAAATTAAAAAAATAAAATAAATGATAGATAAAAACACATTCTCAAAAAATAAAAATGGCAGCACATAACACACACGCATGCGTGCACACAGGCATGCACACACATACACGTTTGAACTTGATTTTACAGTAAAAATTCATAAATACCATTTTTGTCTGTACACAGCAATACCTTTGAGGAATGTGTTAATAAATCATGCATTTTAGTCAGTTATTTGTATCATTTTAATTGTTTATATACATATAAATCATATTTTTAACTTATTAATTTATTTAATGAAAAAAAAGGGATCTGATTAAAGTGAAACAACACACCTTTGTCATCTTTGTAGGTCACTTGAAATATTTAGAAATAAAAAATCTTTCCTTTCTTCTTTCATTTACAATGTGCTCACTGTAACCTTTTAAGCAAGAATTTATTACCGTTTTGATTCAAGAAGCATCTTGTACGAGGCGTGTCTGGAAAAGTTAACAATACATCGTGTTGATACGCTTTGGGTAGTTTAAACGTTTGTTGTGAGTAGACTGTCGCTGACCTTGATCCTTTTGGATTTCCTTTCTCTTTGGTTTGGCAGTATGAGAACAGTTTTTGTTTGAGTGTTATATTATTAAAATGACAGGGCCAATCCAAGATCCCGCCAAGTGTGAAGTTTGTTCCCAGATACGTTTTCTAAACTCAGAAGATAAACACCCAACAAAAATTCACAAACAAATTTCTGCTATTTATAGTGACATGAATAGACAAAATGTGACGAAGTGGTGTTGTGATTTCTAGGAAGGAAAAACTAATGTTCATGACGAACAAAGGAGCAGTAGGCCATCTTTAACCTCTGAGGACCTTCAAAAATTTGAAAGAGAATTTTGCGCAGATCAGTGTTTAACGATAAGAGAGTTGCATGACATTATTCCTGAAGTATAGAAGACTACAATTAATGAAACTCTTAACAGAAAAATTAGGTTACAAAAGATTGTGTGCATATTGGGTGCCCAAAATGTTAACGAACAACCACAAGAAATAAAGATTAGTTTTTGGACTCTATTGTGACGGGATGAAACTTGGGTTTATCACCACAGTCCTTGACACATTCCCCAAAACAAAACAAAAAATTCAAAACGCCTACTTCAGCAAAAAAAAAAAAATCATGACTACAGTTTTCTGGGACAGAAGAGGCATTCTCCTGATTTACTTTATGCACCATGGCACAACAATTAATGCCATTGCATACTGTTAGACATTGTGACGGCTTCAATGGGCCATTCAGTACAAAAAGAGGGGAATATTGACCGATGGCATTTGACCACTCCAAGACAACGCTCGGGCCCACAGTGGTGCCACCCCTGAGGTGCTCGACAGTTTTAATTGGGATCTTTTGAATTATCTGCCTCTAGTCCAGACCTCGCGCCTAGTGATTGATTATCACTTGTTTCTTCCCCTGAAGAAATATCTGGGGTGGGGGGGGGGGGGGCGGGGGCGGAATCAAAGATGTGTTAGAAGAAGTAATAACATGTTTCAAAGACAAGCAGCACACTTTTATGACTTGAGGATATAGAAGCTGGTTCCCAGGCTTAGTAAGTGTTTGGACAATAGCGGTGAATATGTGGAAAAATAAACTTATCTATATGTAAGTAGTTTTGATTAAAAGTTTAGTAAAAAACGTTTATTTGTAAATGTTACGGTCTTTGTATCTCTACTTTATGGACATGCCAAATGTGTGTGTGTGTGTAGATACTGAAAAATATATTAAATCAAGGAAATTTAAAATATATGAAAGCTATATTGAACATGTGTTTTTTTAGTACCTCAAATGAACACACATGCAAATAAGTAACATACTGATTAATATTCTAATAAAACATACAGATTTACATATTTTATAATATTACTCCCTCCCTATTAATATATGAGTTTTACAAACTAAAACAATCTATGGTTGTGGGCATCTCGTAATGGCTTTCGTTTCTCTGCGGCCAAGACGACTGTCGTCCACTTCCATAGATTACGTGGAATACAGCCAGCCCCCAATATTTTAATGAACAACGTTGTTTTACCTGTCTCCGAGACCGTAAGGTTCCTGGGACTTTTATTCGATTTTAAACTAACTTGGATCCCCCACATCAAAGACCTGAAAGCGAGGTGTATTAAAGCTTTGAATTTACTTAAAGTTGTGAGTGGTCGCTCTTGGGGTGCTGATAGGGAAACCTTGATGCGTCTCTATAGAGCCTTGGTGAGATCAAAACTTGATTACGGCAGTTTTGTATATGGTTCCGCTAGACCCTCGGCGTTAAAGATGCTCGATAGCGTCCACCATGCTGGCATTCGACTGGCTACTGGTGCTTTTCGTACCAGTCCAGTCGTCAGCATATGTGCTGACGCCGGTGAGCCCCCTCTTTCTTACCGGCGGTCTTACCTCCTGGCATCTTACGTGTCGAAACTGCATTGCATGCCAAATAATGTTGCTTACCGATCTGTATTTCATCCCCCTAACCGTGTCTTGTATGAAACTAAATGGCGTAGTACAAGGCCGGTTGGGATCCGGATGCTATCTGTTTTCGACACGTGTGGGATAGTTTTGCCAAAGGCTATCCCCACATCACCAGGTCGAGTTTCTCCCTGGAAAATACGCCCTCCGAAATGCCATTTTGATCTTGCCAAGTTCCCTAAAGCGACCACCCCAAACTTTGTATATGAGAGGACTTTTAATGAGCTCCTCTCCACTCGCTTTCACGGATTTGAGCGCATCTACACTGATGGCTCAAAATCTGGAGTCTCCGTGGGATGTGCTTTTTCTGTGGAAGGATCCAATTTTAAATTTGGTTTACCTAATGAAACCAGTGTTTTTACAGCTGAATTATATGCCATTTTTAAATCTTTGTGTTTTGTTTACCGAAGTAGTCACCGTTCTGTCCTCATCTGCACGGATTCCATGAGTGCTCTGTTGGCATTGTCCACTCTCTACTCGTGGAATCCTCTCGTGCAGATGATTCACGAACAAATTTTAAAAATTGATTCATTAAGCACCCGGCTCGCCTTTTGCTGGATTCCTGGTCACGCTGGTCTTCCAGGAAATGAACTGGCGGACCAGGCAGCCAAGGAGGCAGCACGTATGCCTCCGGAGGCGAGTTTGGGTGTCATGTTTTTAGATCTAAAGGGTTATGTTCGGCGTGGAGTCTTACGCACCTGGCACGAGCAGTGGGTCTCGACCCCTGCTCAGAACAAGCTGCGGTCCATCAGGGACGGTGTGTCGCGGTGGCCCTCTTCTATACGAAAGTCTAGAAGAGAGGAGGTCATCGTGACGAGACTCCGCGTCGGGCATACTTCATTGACCCATAGTTTTTTACTAAGAGGGGATCCACCTCCAGTGTGTGAGTTTTGTGATACTCCCCTTAGTGTGCATCACATTTTGGTGGAGTGTCGCAAACTAGCCCCTATCCGTCTGGCTCTTGATTTTAAAGGTGACTTACGTTTTTTATTACGCGATAGTGCGGATGGAGTTATTTGTTTACTCCGTTTTATACGCCAGGCGGATCTTTTTAATGCCATTTGAGTCACTTTTATAAAGTGGCTCTTTTGGATATTATCTCATATTGAGATATTTTTAACGGTTTTATTACAATTTAACATGTTGTTTTGTCTTTTTAACGTATGATCATTTTAACATGTTTTGTCTTTTTAACGTGTTATATTTTAATATGTTTGTTTTGTCTTTTTATTGGAGTGATACACTTGTGGTTTTTTTTTAGCAGGTGTATCACTTAATTTATACCAAGAGTCCAATTGAGCACTCCTATGGAGTGTCTCAGATGGTGAATGTTTTATCTCTTTCCCCTATGGGGATCTTATTATGTTTTTAATATATTTCAAGGCCCTAATGACCTAGATGTGTCGATGGGCCGTTAAACAATAATAATAATAATAATAATAATACAAACTAAACAAGCTACTAATGTCGACTGGCCACATTAGTACTCCTGATTATAATCCAGGAGGTAGTTTTCATTTTCGACATTCATAATTTAAGATGGTTTTTCAACATTATGGTTTTACTGTCACCTAAGAAAATGCTATTGCATTTATAATCCCTTCTCATTTGCATTAAACTGTAAAGGACTTAATCTATAGTAGGATCCAGAAAGATATGCTTTTCAGGGTTATTTCAGTGTTGCCTATTGTTACGCCGCATGGGAGACAGTTATCAAGCAGAGCAGTTCTCATTCACACACGTGTAAATGTATTTCAGAATACACTTACTCTTTTACTCTTAAGAGCCAACTCTAATCAGAATTCACAACGTTTGTTACATATAAGTCTATGAATTATAATCTATAAATAACATTTACTTACAATCATGTTGAACTTTCTTCTTCATTGTTACTTTCTATGTTGTCACACTCCCATTCACTGTCACTGTCCTGTAAGTTGACACTCCTTTTTGAAATCCTTTTGTTGAAACTTCTCAGCAGGTTCAACATATTTTATCCAGTCTTTTACAATAACCCTATCAAGAACTTTGTTCATTAGTAGCTCTACAGCCACCATTTTGAATGTATTATTCTTGTTGGTAACTTCTCTTTTAAATTAAGCCCATATTAATTCAATAGGTTTATATCGACATTGGTATGGGAGTTACGTATGACTTGGTGGCCATTGGCATTATCAATTTAGTCCAATTTATATGGTTTTTCCTTTTCCCTAAATGGTTCAACTTTAATATGTTGTTGATCTGCTGTCAAATAACAGTTCTCTCTAATCCAGTCAGTAATATCATTTTTAATCGTTCTGGAGGATGGTAATTTATTCACTAAAACACTATGATAACTAGTGTTATTTGTTATTATAATATACTCTTCTTCCAAGTAATTCATAAATTGATTAGTTAACTACTCTTCATATAGATCTGTATTCATATCTGAATGGTAATCAGAACTAATCTATTTTCTTTTAGAGCGAACTACTAGTTTGCTCCCATTCACAAAGTTAGTCTTATTAGAGCTGGCATGAGACACAATGAGCCTACCTACCACCTTTTCCAACAGGTACCTTCAGTCCATCTTTGCTCATAGAGTCTTGCCATATATAATTGTGGGAATTATTTTGTTTGACCCAAGTTTCGTCCAAATAAAATATGGGTTGATTATCTTCAGAAGATCGAACATGGTGCACTTTATGAAGAACTGTATCTTGCCTTTCTACCAAGAACTTTCTGCCATTGTTACAGTTTTTATATTTGAATCCTATACTTTTTAGAATTCTCAAGATTGAAGATTGGGACCCAGAAAATCCTATCTCGTCGGCCATTACTTTCATAAATTTAAAAGTAATTTGATATTCACCTCTGTTGTACATTTCAAATATTGGATGACACAATACTTCTTTGTTCTGGATAGTGATTTCTTAGAGGATGAGCACTTCTGAACATCTTCAGTCACTGGAATTTCTTTGAAATGATCTGCACGGTTATAGGATGTACACCACATATTTTTGCTGTGAGATCTAGAGTTTGGTCAAAATCTATGTTTTTTAGTTCCTCTGGATGTTCGGCAAATTTTTTAATGAAACTATAGACACTGTGTATTGTAGATTTATGCTGGCTCCTTATGTCTTTATTTCCCGATCTTCCTGTCTTAACCGGTGTGGAGGTTCCAGCTTGCCCAACCATATTAAAAATAAATTGGGATGCTTATACAAAACTAAATTATTTAATAATTAATAAAAGTAAGTTCATTTAAAACTCTTTAAAGAACTACTGCACATCACAAGGCAAGAGAAATCACTCAACTGAACAAATATTCAGAGTACTTTTCACGAGGGTTGGAGGACAATGTTTATAATGTGGTCATACTTATGTATACCAAGATGGGGCTTGACGTGTATCGTGAACAAAGAGTTTTCCTCATTATGCAATATGCTCTCTATTTCTCTCACGCTTATAAGCTGACTACGTTGAGCTATGAATGTAGGCATCAGGGGAGAGGAGTTTCCATACCTAGTATAACATTTCATTTGATGATCTGAATAATGATTTTATTGTCAAGGCATATCTTAATCCGTTTTAGAAACTACTTTTCTTGCTTAGCTTAGTTTTTAAAATTCAATTTTTATGGCTACTGATTTTTACTTTGTAAAATGTACTTTTGATGTATATTATTGCTTTTATATAATATTTTATTTTTCTTTATTTTTGAATATGGTACTTTAATTAGTAACAACTATGTCTATTCTTTAATAGGTATTAAACTCTTGTGGTGCCATGCCTATAAAGCATTATTTCAATTTTCTTTATTACAGTGTTAACCAACAGTCACATACCAACACTGGAAATACTGTACATAAGTTGTAAAATATAGAATAATTTCATACTAAAGCAATTGTTATAACTAAACAAAAATTTTAATTAGTAAATGATGATACAAAGTTCATACCATACACAGTGTTAGATTGTGAGTAGGCCTAAAGATTCGGATGAACACCTTCTAAATAAGAATGATAATGTTGTACAGCCTATGTCTCAGAAACTATACATTACAAATACATGCAGTTTTTTGTATTATATTCAACTTGTAAATTTAATATGAACTACATTAATAGAAAAAGTTAAAAGTTAATATTTACTTTGTTACAATAAGATGTAAGTTCATTTGAATTAAAATTATGTTAAACATGATATACAAGAATATAGTTTTAAAGTTATAATATTGTTCTAGAGAATAAGATAATGTTCTTTTATACAAGACAAATATTTATAATATAAATGTAGACAAAATTAGGGTATTTTCAAATTAAATCATGTCTAAACTGTTGAAAAAGTTTAGTTGTTCCCTGCTATATGGGTAGGTCATTGGAAGCATCTTTTCCTCTTCTCCCCAACCCCTTTTTGGCATTATCTATCTTTCCATCCATATTTTTTGTAAGCCCAGCTACTCCTCCTTCCCTCACCAAATTGATATCATGTTAAAGTAAAACCCTTTAATTGACACTAATTGTCCGTCACTTTGTTACTGTTATGACTGGTCGCCAGTTCATAGAGGATGGGAATGCACACACACATTTAAATAATACGAGTGATGTTTACTATTCTATAACTAACAAATTTAACAACATGGAATATAAAATACACAAGTTGATAATTGGTATATGGTAACTATCTATGGATAAACTGCCCTAACTACAATATTCTTGAACCATGCAGAGGTCTTTAGTTTGACAACATCCTCTGATGAAGTACCGGACACAACTGTGCTGCTAGTCAGTCGGTTTGTCCCTGGATGAACTCCAGGTCATGAACCGGCCGTTGATCCCTAACTAGAATTTACATTATCGGTACAGAAGCCACTGTCTCAAGACTAGGAATGTAATCGTAAGCTAGGCGGCTGTCCTAAGGTGCAGCAATTCCTAGTTTCAAATATGCACTTCTGTAGCTGCACATTCTTAATTTTGAGTGTACACTTTGTTCAGCATATTGTTGGCTCCCAACACTACCCCTCAATTTTTAAAAGAGCGCTACCCTTGGTACTTTCTTTTCAATAAAAATCGTAAGTGTGATTTAGCTATTAACATACAAATACTTTGTGCATTTATTATAATAAAAAAACATGTCATGTGAAAATAAAGGTTCATATCAAGTGAAAAAAAAAAGTTCGCAATTTCTCACATTTTGTCGTGATACTATTGTACAAGTCACAGCTTGGCGCGGCTGGTCTCTTACGGCCGATCGGCTATGATGGAATCTCGTAGTGGTCATCCCTAGACTCCCTCCATCACCATCCTGGAACTCTTCCTCGCTGTTGTCTTCCAGACAGAAGTCAGACAGAAGGAACAAAGATTCAATGTTCTGATAATGCAAACTTTAATTTTCATTCAGATAAGCGAAAAGTTGAGAGAAAACTGGTAGCTTCACACACTCTCCACTGTTGACTTTATGTATCATGCATGGACTCTCACTAGCAGAGTCCACATTACACAATAAACAACTGCTTAGCTAACAGCATGGCAACCATCCTATGACTCATACAGAGCTTAGAGTTTGCACTCTGACTACAAAGGCCAAGAGGGCCAAGCTTGTAAGAGTTACTGAAAAAAAAAAATTCAATAAGCCAGGGAAGGTACATGAATATCACCTACATGTTAAAGGCAATTTTACAAGAAATGTTGCTATTTTAAATATTAAAATAAAAAATGGAATCACATGGAAGCCTGTGTGAGAAGAGAATTTGGAACTCTAAAAGGTTTCAAATTCTGTAATAATAATAAAAATAATAATAATAATAACAATAACAACCATTACAATGATGACGACAACAACAAAGCCCTGTTAAGAAAGAATTTATCATAGCTAACAGCAACAAATTTATATTGGTTGTTTTCCAATTTGAGACAGTTAAGATAATGGAATCCCAAGTAATACTAGAATATTCCAGCTTAGCTATAACCAAAGCATAGTACAGGCATAAAATACAGTCAGTCAATTTATTTATGAAGGGGTAATAAATTTAATACGTCCAAAGTAATTTCATTGAATGAGATATTATATGATCAACATCTTAGTACACACATAGGTGGCCATATGGTCTAAGGTGCTACTCTTGCAGTAGACTAGACTTCTGATGATGTGGAGATCTAGGTTTGAATCTTAGTCTGGTGTACTGAGAGTGGTTTTTCCAAAATAGTTTTCCACTCTACCTCCAGTACGGTTTACAAGATTTGGACTACACATAAACTGATCCTATTGAATCCTTGTAAACTCCAATTTTATGTAGTTGGCCATTTTCCTCCCACCCCCTATGTGAGACATTTGGAGCCCCCAGATGGCCATCATTTTTTTGCGTTTGCACAGCTCCCCCCGATCAAAATGATTCTACTCACTATATTCAATTATTAAATTGCACATGGAATTAAAAAGTCTATCCCAAGAAAATGCACTTTTACCATTGTCATCAATAAACACATTAAAGAGAAGTGGACCTAAATTGGAACCATGAGGTATATCACATTGCCACTAGTGTAGTGTCTCCCACCTTTAAGTTTATGACTTTATTTTAATGGAAAATGATCTAATGATACCGAATAACTGCTAAACTTATTTTTATCAAATTCTATTTAGCACATTAAAACTAATATCAAAACTATTTAGGTTCATTGTGGGAATTCTGAATCTATTATACATAAGAGAAATAAAATTAAATTTAATCTTTTCACGAAATTGGATTCTTGCCCTTTTGTATGAGGATAATGGTTAATTATGTTGATTTTAATGAGAATTAACAATATACAAACTATACACATACATACATAGTAGTAGATGACATTGTTCTTGACCTGAAACTGCCACAAGATATAGTACCAACTGCATTGTTCTAACTTTCTTCTATAACAAATCAAAGTTTCCAGTTCAGAAAAAATATTTCCCTCCACCAAAGACCATTGGTAAAGAAAAAGTAAAATATGAGTTTAATCTGGCTATGACAGTCAAATTGTGACCAAAGGCAAATATTTAAAATTTAGGAGCCTGAAAATTAGCAGTAATTTTTCTTTCCAAATCACTAAAATATTAAGTTTTAGTTGATTTTCTTAACATTTTAGTCAGAAAATGTATTTTATTTGCTGACTTTAAATACCAACATTTAACTTTTTACTCAACAAAATCTAATGGTTTTACTACCACAAATAGTTTTTTATTTTATTATGCAAATAGCTTATAAAGCAATTAACTTATAATTAAGATAAGCCAACATTACAAGGTTTTAAGAAAATAATACTATTTTGATACAAGTCCAAGGCCCTACTTTGGTCAATAAATGACATCAACCTGACCTTGACTTGTGATAATAATGATGATGATAATGACAACATCAATAATAAGCCATGTATTTAAACACTTTAATAAAATTTAAAATTCAATCAAACAGTTTGGTTCATTGCATATTATAGAACCTATTTCTTGTATAATGTTTTGCATTAACAAGTATTTTTAAACTGGCAAAGAGATAAGTGCTATTGTAGATCATTTGAGGATAAGTAACTTTGCATTAGCTGACAGAGTTAATGGTGATTTAATTTCATATTCGTGATGATGGAACTATATTAGCAAATTATCTTACTTCAATTCAGAACGTTTGAACCAAAACATTTTTCTACTATTTTATAGACTTAATGAAAGTCTTAAGCTACATTTTCATTTCTGATTGATTCATAGAGAACATTTAACCGAAAAACCAACAGTTTCTCATTATATTCACTACTCTTTTATCAACCTCGATGGCTGCACAGTTTAAGGCATCACTCTTGGGTATACTGGCCTGCTGATGATGGATAAAACTGGGTTTGAATCCCGGTCGGGTCTACTGAGGATACTGTTCCCTAAATGGTTTTCCATTCTCAATTCACACAAATGCGGGTATATTACCTCTATAATGTTTCCTTCCTCATCCTTACCCCATTAGAGTAATTATCATACATGTGTTAAACCTGAACGGGTAGTAAGACGTGATGGTAAAAAAATTCAACTATTTGTTACCACCGTTCCACAAATTGGTAACTTCTAGAAATATTTTAATCAATCTTTTTTTTATCACTGTGTCTTACTACCTGTTCAGGTTATATACATACAATGATAAATAATCTGAAGGGGTAGTTATGAAGGAAGCGTTTTAGAGGTAATCTCCCCACATTTGATTGGAAGGAGAGGAGGGACACCTTAGTTGATTTGGCCACTGATGCGGGTTTTAATCAAACTGTAGCTTGATTAGTTATAAAGGGCTTGCAATAATAATCATTTAATTATGACAAAGTTTAATAAATATTGCGGTCTGAATAAAAAATTGGAGGCTCAAACAACGTCTCTGTGGCTTTTGTTTCTTAATTATGCACGTGTACAATTTATAAAAGGCAGGGATGTGTTGAATAAGGCCATGATGTACCGCTCTTTATAGCCAACTAGATTTAAAAAAAGAGTTAGTGATCTACCTAAGTATTTGTTGGATATAATAATGGTACCTATCTATTTATATTCAAATCAATATAATAATCATATGCCGATGGCCCTGGGTCACAGACAAGGAAATAACAAATACACAACCTCACGGAAGATTTGCTGCGCCCCTCAAGTCAGGTAGAACTTAAAATATCCAATTATAACAGCGCTTCCAAGGGAGAATTCTTTAAAACAACTCCCTTTCAAAATTTTCCTCATGAGAAAGACAAGCTGAGAGCTAAGAGCCGCTGTCTGTCTCTCCGAGTACAATAGTTCAGCAGGTAGTGGTAATCCCTTATGCCGCTTAACCCCCCCCCCCCCTTTCATTTACCAAAACTTTTCAAATAATTGAGTGTTGGACTCATATACAATGCCAGTGCTTCTACAGGTCAGTGTTTAAACATAAGCGAAATGAAGTCTTATAGATACACTTTTAAATTAATTATTAAATACTTTTGGACCAGCTTCTGTGGTCACAATTCTTTAGGATTCACTTTTTCATTTGACTGGACTGCAAATAACTGGGATATCAATGTTTGAATCCCGATCCAGTGAACTGAGATTTTTTTTCTTAAAATGTTATAATTCTCCTTCAACGCACAGGTAAATTTCCCAAAAATTTTAGCTTCCTCATTCCTAATTTACAAAATATATCCGTAATCAAAATTAAATATTTATGTTGTAAAGGTTGCATTTATTTTTTACATTTTGTTAAATTAATACAAACAAAATATACAAGTGATATGCTACTTTATTAACTAAAAAAAAGTTAAATGCATAGAAATTACAATGAAAAGAGTTTCCTAAGTATATATTTGGTATTGGTAATATTTTTTTATTTCAAACATCGGAATGATTATATTCAGTATTATTTTATACTGTCATGCATTGAGAATTAACAAATCTGTTTTAAATCAGTGTATAGTAAAATAAAGTCTAAAAATAAAGCTTATCCCCCTAAACACTCTTTTAGGATTACACAGCAAAAATAATGTTTTGTCCAATTAAACTCTTCCATCACCTTCTCGTGTTTGTATGGAAAATTAAATACCTCTTAATTTTAGTAAAAGAGAATAGAAATAAATATATATTTTTTTACATGGAAAACTCTTTCAGTATAAGATTACTTTACTATAATAGAACAAAATTTTCATACAATTAATAATCACGGATTTTCTTAAAAAATAAATATTTATTTCACAATAAAATAGAATTAAGTAAAATGAGTTAAATTGTTTATTGACAGTACAAAGTATATGAAAAAATACTCTTAACTATTACCAAATATTGTTTTAATCACAGATATAGTTATTAAGTGTTTTGAATAAAAATAATCTACTAAAATGTAAATAAAAAAGTTCTCTTTATCTAGTTTGGACAGGTTTGAAACTAAAATTTTGATCACTTATCAAAAAATCAATATAATAATAGTGTAATACAGAAATAAGATTCAACAGAATTTTGATTTAAATGTGTTTCAAACAAATTTGGACATTGGTATAGTTCATAATATTCTGGTCTCTTTAATTTCATAATGTAATAGATCAAGCTTTGCCATATTTAGCTATAGCATTCTTGCTTTATTGGTGAACATCCAACTGTAATAATTTTTGATAGTTCCTTCGTGTACAATCCTGAGCTAACCATGGCAATCACAAACCAGTTATGGCAATTAAAAAATAAAAAATATTAGAAATTACTACCTAGTCTACAAACTGAATGCACAAAAGAACACAATCACAGGGCGGCCATCACACTCCATTGACAACGTAAACTTTACCTAAGCACGATTATAGAAACATGGTTGAAAAAAGTGCATCAATTTCACAAAAGAGAATAAATTAAATAATAGACTCTGTTACAGAAATATATTAAATATGAAGCATAATGATTTTCCAAAGATAATCATGGTCACCAAGTTATGTCACCTGGATTTGTTTATTTTAATTGCTATGTTGCTCCCTGATAAGCAATAGTAGCTATATATTTGCAAATCTATATTAGTTTAATGTTTTTAAATAAGTTTAGTTTTATAGGTTCTCTTAGCATAGTCTGCTATACTATTTATTTTACATGACATCAATAAATCATTATTTAAACACAACTTCCTAGTTCACTGCTCCCAAACACAATGATCATCAACATATGTTTTACCATGTCATGGATTACAGATATCACAGCACTGTTCAAGGTATTAAAGTCAAGGTCCAATCACTGAAAAGTCTTTAGTTTATGTATGCATTTATTTTTAGTACTTTAAACTTTTTTACTCTGCCTTTACAAAGTTAGTGTTCTACCATATCGAGTTTTTGTAGGGGCCCCTCCCATTTCCTAGCAGTAAATTTTTAAATTCCAACCTTTCCAACTTTTATGATTATGTGGGGTGGTCCTTTTTATCAACTTGGTGAATTTAAAATTTCCTTCATGCATAAAAGTAGATTTTCTTTTGGAAAGATGGCAATTTAATTACATTTCCAAACCCCCCTCTCCCACTTACCCTCCTTAGCTCGTACATTTCCAATTTGAAATTTTAAGACTTATTTGGTTATCTTATATTATATTTTACCTGCCTACCAAATTTCAACCTAACCACATTGAAAAGGGTGTTCTATATTGGTTGTATACATTTTAAGCGCTTCCATTTCATGGTCTTCAATTTTGAAATTCCATTTGTTCAGACGTCACACGGCTATCTGGAAAGGTATATTAAATTACATGGCGATATTTAAAGTTTATACCTCTACAAATTTTTTATTTACATAGCTTTGGAAACATTTTGAGGGGACCAACCCTCCCTATTTTTTGCTCCTTCATTTTGAATTTTTAAGAATTCAGACCTTGATACTGTTTGAGTTGGTCCTTAAATCCACTTGACTAATGTCAATTGTTTCATTTTAGTAGTTTAGTCTTTTAGTTTTAGAAATTTGAGACCCCCCTATATTATCAATCTCCTTAAATATAACTAATATTTAAAATGTATTTGTGGTTATTTGAAGTAATCCCTATACATTCCTGACAAACTTAAATTTTCTAACTTCTACTTGTAACCCCCTTCCCCCCCCCCCTTCTCTTTTTCCTTTCGTACGTTCCTTGACGAATTCCATTTTAAACAACACACAGAGAAGTAGTTTATCCACATGTTTAGAAAATTTTATCCTCCCTCTCCCATTTCTCTAACCCCACTTCAAAATCTCAGATTCAAAACTTATTTGGTTATCTGAAGCTGTGCTTCTACCAGAATTCCAATTTTAAATTATCTACCATACTTTTTTTTTTATTAAACTACCCCATATTTCTGGCCTCCCATTTTAAACTTTAAAATGTTCGGACTTTATAGTTATTTGGTGTGGTATCTTTGCCTATATGCAGAATTTTAGTTTTTTACCGCACTGAGAAGAAGTTGTTTCTAATAGTTTGTAAGTTTTTAACTACTCAACCCACTTTTTCCAATCACTCTTAGAATTTTAAATTCTAGTATTCATTTGGTTAGCTGGAGTTTTATTTCTACATCTCTCTTCTAATTTTAATTTTAAACCTCATCTTAAAAGTTATTTCTAGTTTAGCTCTCCCTCCCCAATTTCCCATAGTTTGATTTTAAAATTTTCATATTCTAATGTTTATATTTAGAGTGGTCCCTCCATATACCTACGAATGTAAGTTCTCTACCACAGAGAAGTAGTTGAATGTATTAGTTTTAGAAATATTGAGCACCCCCCCTTCCCTTACCATTTTTTCAACTCCCGCTTAGAAATTTCAATTATTAAGATTTATTTGGTTATTTTGAAAGGTCCTTTTACCTACTTGCTAAATTTAAATATTCTATCACAGCTAAAATTATTTTTTATTTTTATAACCCCTTCGCCCTCCAACCACCTATTTCCCGGGGTCCCATTTAAAATTAAAAATATACAGGCTTATAGTAATTTGGCATTTTCCTTAACTTTACTTTACTTTACTTTACTTCCAAATTTCACTCTTCTACCACTCTAGGAATTAGTTGTTTCTCTTAGTTTTGAAATTTTTAATCTCATTTTTCTAACTCTTATTTAGAAATTTCCATGTATAAGACTTATTTGGTTATTTGGAGTTCTCCTTTTAACCGACTGTCAAATTAAAATTTTCTAACACACATGGTGTTTATTCTGTCTATAGTCCCTCCCCTATATCCTAGGGTACCACTTATTCAATAAAAATGTTTATACCTTTATAATCATTTGGAGTGGTCCCATTGGTTATGTGCCAAATTTCAATCATCTATCACCCTGAAAAGTAGTTATTGATATTAGTTTTGGTAATCTTGACATCCCACCTGCTTTTCTCCAATGCACCTCGGGACCCACTGTGTAGATGCCATGCATAAATTAATTTCATATTAGTATTCTGCGACCTGTTAAACTCCACATATATCAAATTTCAACTTGATTGTAGGATATAGAATTTTACTAACCCTTTTTGCCCTTAGGCAATGTAATTTGAAAAACCCTGTAACCATTCTTACCAAATTATATAAACAAATATTCATTTTAAATTTCAAGGTTCTATGCCCACTAGTTCAAAAGTTGCACGGCACTGAATTTTGAAAACTTTTGACCCCTCTTTTTCATCTCTCACAAGTTGAATTTCACAATATTCTGACCTATCTTTGGTTTAGGGCTAAAAAGAGACCATTACTCAAAATTTCAAGTTTCTATATTTGAAACTATTAAGCTCTTCTAACAAAACCACAAACTCTCCCACTTCATTTATTGTCCCTACAGGCAAAATTGGCCTTATAGTTTTTAATTTTAGTCAATAATGTCTCATACCCGTATATCCACACTGTGTTAATATTATTAAATCAATATTTAGCTTAATATAAGAGAGAAAACATAATTAATCCTCAAATTTGTGCTTTATACTTCTAATAATTATGTATTAAAAGGGACTATTTGGCCAAAATTAACTGTAGATAAATGTTTTCAATATGATATCAGTTTTGGTAGCCACTAAGTGAGAATTAATGTTGTAATAAAGAAGAAACTACTAACTAGTTTACAAGTTGTATAAATTTAACTAGTTTACAACTTTTATAATAATAACTAGTTTACAACTTTTATAATTTTAACCAGTTTCCATATTATTAAGGCTAATAACTAGGCCTACCTCGATGCATAAATGGTATGGTGCAACACACAGACTTTCTCTTTCCTTTGTCTAAAAATGGAGACATTTATTAAAAACTCGTAAGATTTGTGAAACCAGATAATATACATTTTTACAGAAACATGATGCATCACATTCCACCAAGAAGCAGAAATGAAAGAAACCTACTGTTCACTATTCATATTTTACAGAAACATATTGTTCATCAAAAAGTTTAATAATCAACTCCCGATTTCCGAGACCTCAATTGAAAAAAAAAAAATGCCAGTTGCTTGGAAGCTAGGTACTGCCCATAAATTACATAAGGATTTTTGGGTTTGAGGTGACCAGTATTTTATTTGGTTTTCGTGGGATTAGGCAGAATCCATCTTGACTTAGGATTTTATCAATGTTTATGGTGAGATTAAATGTTAAAAAGCACTTCTACAGACGCGTGGTCAAAATTTTTGCACCTAGCGATGACAGATGGCGCTGAAGGTAGCCTATATACACACACAGCTATACATAAAAATAAAATGACACTTATTTATGATGTGTTACACCTAATTTTACTGCAATATATATTTTATAATTTCACATCACCAATCCTTATGTCTAAAATAATATAATTTACCAAATCATAAAAAAATTATGTAAGATTGATAAGGGGTGAACGAAAAATCTTACGATCCTTTACATAGGGGGATTTTGGGTGTAGGGGTTCAAAAATAAAGAAAAAAGCCTTATGTAATTTATGGACAGCCCCTATTGGTTTTATAAAAATATATTTCAAGTAAATTTTTTTTAAATTCTTAATTCTACTACAACCTTACAATAATGAGCTATATCATGTCTCAAATACTTGCAAAGATATGATTAAAATTGGCAATATATGCTTATGTAAATTACCTTTAAAATTATGTTCATGAGATGATTAAAACTGCCATTTAGTTTATAATGATAAACAATGCCCAGATACGAAATTTAATAAAAATCGTTACATCAGATTTCGTGATAACTTGTTTTCTCTATTTTTAACCTTTAGTAAACTACCCTCAATTTTAGGGTAAAATATCTCATTCAAAAAATTCCTTAGGGGAACCTTATAAAAACCATAGATACAAAGTTTTAGCTAGATCAGTAAAATGGTTTCGGATCTAGGCCTGGATACAGATAAACACACAGGCAGATGGCATCGCAAAGAACACTTTTTTGGTCTCGGGGTGGGGGGTTGACATTGATCAATATTTGGACTTTGATTTTCTTGCGATCACATTACTTTTCTGTTAAAGGTGTCGAGAGAAAGTAAAAATTGTCTATTTGCGTAAAGATGAGCACAAATCATAGTCTTATACCTTTCAGTGGTGCAAACATATTTCTATACATTCCCAAACTACTTTCACCCAAATGCTCAATGGCACTATGGAGTAAACGAATCTTAATTTAAGAAGAAAAAAGTAGTAAATATTACATTGGACTCTTAGGCTACGTGCATACTGGAAACTAAATAGTTTTGAGATTAAAATGTTGCTGAGGGTGATGCGAGGGCATGTGTACGCACTGCAAACCAAATAGTTGGCGGTATTGGTGATTTTTTTCTTAGTACACAATGGACTTCACAGAAGCATTTAATTTATATTTTGTTTATTTTACTTTCTCTAATTTATTGAAAACCATGAGTTTATAATATACATTTCTTAAAAAGGTATTAAATCTGCAAAGTTTTATTAACTTAAATTGTTAATCTAAGATGTTTATTTCTTATTGGGATCTTTGGGATTATCTCTCTACGCCGAATTGCATTATTAAATTATTTTCTATGTATGATATAATTGAATATTATTACAAAGCCATTCACGAACACGAATACAACACTTGGGATTCAATAATTTGAATTTTTAATAAAAGAATTTGCATCTTTAAATGCTCTACTGCAGGAGTTCTCAAATTTTTTTGTTTTTAGCCTAGCGCCCCCTTTTGACAACAGGGTGCAGGCTACCGTCCCCCAACCTAAATCCAAATGTATTAGGCAAAAGGGAATACGTCAATAATTTGCTAAGATGAGTTAGACCTATTTTTGCTTTTTAAATAAATAATAATTCTTAGGGCAGGCACAAAGGATAGTCAAATTAACGCTATTCATGCTCGACAAATATCTAATTTGGTAGTATGTCTTGAATTCTAAAATATGTGTTCAAGTAAAGGAAATTAATATACTTACCCCCTTCTACCTGCGCTGTAGGCCTACATTCATACTTGATTATTTCAAACTAAATAATTACTAATAATATATTAGTACTTTTTTGTGGTAAAACTAATAATCCTTATGAATAAAAAACATGCTATGTTATGTTAAATGTTTATAAACATAAGTGATTAAATGTGCTGGTAAAATTATAAAACATTAATATCAAAACAAATTTAAGAGCAATTTGTTATTTTTTATTGACGGTTATTATCAACAGAAGGTTATTGCTGTAATATCCCTTAAACTGATCCCCCCCCCCCCAATGATTTCTAACAAAATCGTCCTGTGGGGGGTGGTACCACCCTGGTTGAGAACCACTGCTCTAATGCATCTATTTGTTTGGATTTGATATTAAACATATAAATAAAATATTTAAAATAATTATTTTAATGTTGGTTTTAAAAGTATTTACTATCAACATTTGTCCCCTTACATCCCCCCATTGACACAATTAAGCTGATATATAAACATGTATTTGTACTGTACGTACACACAAGAAAAGAATGATCTATAGTTTAAACTCATTAATATATATAAAACAGGAATTATAATTATGAAAATATTATTTACATACCTTTGTCTGCTTTCTCTTTAGTGGGAAGTTCATTCCAGTATGATATAACTGATTCACAAACATCACTCCATACTATATCCTTTAAATTTTTGTCACTATATTCTTTCAGACTTTTTTTTATACAATGCTGGTCTTTTTTCCACCTCGCATATTAACAACTCTGTACTATCAACATTCATGTTGGTGGCTGCGAGTGATGACAAACCATCCAGGAATGTGTAAAGTCAACAACTGATGAATTGCCAGTTTGCGCGGACAGACCTAGATATGTGCACTTTATTTTCAGCCGCCAACAATTTGGTTTTCTCAAAAATAGTGCATGCAGTAATTTTTAAATTGGCTCAGCACAAATTTGCTCTGTGCGCGCTCTCCTGTCCAAATCAATGTGTTTCATCCTAGCAACAAAATAGTTTTTTTTAATAAAGTTTCCAGTGCGCTCCTAGCCTTATGTAAGTTTTTGAGTTTATACAGTCATAATGTCCCATTATTTGAATGATTTACTTATTTTTAACTTATACACTATAGTTGCTTTAGTCGTATGTAGAGTGTTGAGTTTGGTACCGGTACACATTTGAGCTTTTACAGACTATAACTAAAGTGTTTTATTGAAACATACCTCCTAAGCCTACTATTTAAAAGTCAAAGTTGTTAACAAACAGCTGGTTTTGTTTGTGAAACACTCACAATATTAAATCAACTTTTAAGCCTTAAATTATTTCAACGTTTTAAATTGGAACATACCCGCCTCGGTGGCGTAGTTGGCTAACGTGCTTGTCGTGTTGAGCTCGACTGCCGAGGACGGGGAGATCGAGGTTTGAATCTCGGTCAGGTGAACTGGGGGTGGTTTTTCCTAAATGGTTTTCCACTCTCCCTCCACGCAAATGCGGGTTCACTTCCTCTAATTAAACCTTCCCAAATCCTAATCCATTAGTGTAATTAGTACTTTAAAAAGCGTATAACCCGAACGGGTAGTAAGACGCGGTGCTAAATATTATTATTATTAAATTGGAACATGCTACAAATCTTACTTTTGAAGTAAGAGTTTAGATTCATAGTAATATGTGCAGAACACAGTTGATTTATTAAATTCATTTGGGTTCAAAATCAGCTTAAAGTCACAAGTACTCAACTCTCCAAAATTCACTCAACGAGATGAGATTATTGGTATATAAGTTCCACATTTTCTGCCTTGGTTTCCCTAAAAATTTAAGATTCTCCTATGCAGTCCACAGCAAGTGATTATGGATTCTAACTTTAAGAAGGTGGCTTAGTGTAATATAGTTAGTGTTTTTTGCATTGTTTAAGCCATTGAGGGTATATTATCCATATTTTCTTCAGTGCCATCCTATGTACCTTCTTTGGGTTGCACATTAGGAAATTGCTCAATAAATGTTTCTAGGACATGTGTGTGAGCATAAATGTGGAGGATTTGAGATTCCCTAAGTCATCATGCTCTATATTGAGATATGCTCTATGAAAAATTAGATAATCATGTCCAACTCTCCATGTTGGCATCACACTTTGTTAATTTATTCTTGCAGAGCTTACAATAAAATTTCTGTTCTCTCTTGTATGCGAGATAGCCAGGAACATATTTAAAAGATCGAACGCTGAAACAAATAAAAAATCGAATCTCAATTTGTGGTGATAAAATAATGTTAAAATTGTAAGTGTATAGTTTCATATTCGTTAGTTCCTTCTTAAAATACCATTCATTTAATAACAAAATATGTTGAATAGTAAATAGGAAAGGAGTTTGAGATACCTATTTATTTGGTTTCTCATGTATCAAAATAATATTTATGTAGCCTACAATCAGTTTAAACTGTGAACTAGACTAGACTAGACTATAGTCATATTTTAAAAGCTACACTGCTACACCATAGTAATTATTCATAAAAGAAAGATTGCTACATTTTAATATAAATGGATTGTAGGGTATGTAGTATGTTGAATAGTTGCTTCAATAAACTGTAATTAATTTTATTTATATGTATGGGCCCTATATGATTGAGTAACATTTTGATCTGATTTAACATTTATTAACAGACAGAACCCACTTCAGTGGTCGAATAATAAGGCAGTATTCACAAACAAATGGCCTGTGAGACATAGCTGACGGTCCTGTTTGAATGCAATATCTTTAGATTACTATCCCGCCTGCATCCATGTACTCACACATAATACAATAGTTTAACTTTAGTGTTTACCATGTAATTTTTAATAACAGAAACCCTTGGATCTATTTAAAACCATAATATATTTTTGTTTTAACTTTAAATAATATAGAGTGTGGGAAATTTAATTAACACCGGGAAAATACCAGATTTAAATTACTTCACATTTACATTAACGATTTTAAATACATAGCATCAAATAGCTATTATATGAGCATATTGAACCTATGAGAATAAACACCGCGAATGTATCAAGGATTGAACTTTTAGGCAAAGCCAATTATGATACCTGGAAACTGCAAATATAGGCCATGTTAATTAAAGCCAATTTATAGGAGTTCGTGAACGGTGGTGTGTTAAAACTCGAGTCTACGAACGATCGTGCCAATGAAGTCAATGTGCAAGAATGGGTGCGCAATGATATGAAGGTGCTGTCAGAGATAATTTTGTCTATATCCTCGAGTGACTAAAGCAAGTGAAAAATTGTGAGACATCGCGTGAAATGTGGCAGAAATTGGAAGATATATATCAATCCAAAGGTCCAGCAAGAAAGGCAACCCTTTTGAAGAGATTAACGCTACAGAAAATGGCGGACATGAGTGATGTGTGTGGGCATTTGAACAGTTTTTTCAACTCTGTAGACAAGTTGAACAACATGGAGGTCGCGATCAACCCAGACTTGATAATTTTATTACTCTACAGCTTACCCGCTAGTTTTGAGAACTTTTGGTGCGCCATTGAATCGCATGACAAATTTCTGACCCCGCACGCGCTTCTCATTAAAATCATAGAAGAAAGTGATGCTCATAAGAGCAATGCGTGGAACGCGTCATTGGGTGCCATGTTTGCAAAGAAAAATGACGGCTGGCGCAATCGGAAAGACAAACCCTAAGTGAACAAAAGTGACTGTGAAAAACATAATACAATGTTTTAAGTGCAAAAAGCCTGGGCATAAGGCGAATGAGTGTCGAAGCAAGGACTGTAAAATAGGAAAGTTTAGGTGAGTTGACTATTATACCCATTAATTAGGCGACAGATTCTAGCAATTTTTTCTTTTAGCTAAGCCTGATGCTACAATTTCATAGAGATTTAAAAGTGGATCTGCATAGCATAAAATAAAATATTGAAAGATAACTTTTTTCTTTGTTAATGAAATATACACTTATAGAGTTCAAAATATGCTAGGATAAACAGATGCAGAAAATGAAAATAGTGAAAGTGAGAAGCGTATTAGTAATGATAAGGTGTTTCAATTAATATCTAAAAATAATCTTAAGTGGACTATTATTATAATATTTGCAAATTTTTAAAATTGGAATATTGTAGATTTTTAAAAATTAGGATTCTTTTATTTTAAATGTATATTTGAAACATGCGTCATCAGGTTTTTATGAAACTCACAAGATGTACATGTTCATCATTCTTTTAGAAAACCAGACAAAATTTATTTCTAGAAAAAGCATTTAAAAATTCAACAACGAACAATGTATAGTGATTTAAGATATGATTCAGTTTGACAATTTTTTGTTGTATTAAAAGTTTTTATTCAATCTTAGCACTGCATCATACCACCCATTCTGGGCTATACACATGGTATTATAAGTGAAATCTTAAAAAATCAAGACCGAATCCATTTAACATCAGGTCAGCAGTTCCTCCTCAAGTCACTGAATGAGTCGACAATGAAGTATGTTGTTTTTAGAAGAAAACAAGACTACACATTTCTGATTTGAGGAGAAAAAACAACTTATTTACGAACATTTTAATTTTAAAATCTACAGCTGCTGATTATCAAAAAATAGACAAGAATGTTTTTAAAAATCCTATCTTTTTTAAAACTAATTAAGATATACTTTTTTTTTAAATGTCAATAGATTTTTTTTTTTAGTTTCTTTTGAAAACCACTTCAACATTTAAGAAGAGATGAAAACTCTCAAATTGTGGTGAGTTTTCTGTAATAGATAAGTTCATTTTTCTCAAATATATATTTTTTAAAATACTTTTCATAATTTTGTAAATATTTTGTAAACATAAAATAACCAACAACGAAAATATTTATAGACCTTTACCAGATTTTTTTGTTTTTCTTGCTTCTATTTGGTATCTTGCTTTGATTTTAAAATCACTTTGTTTTTGATTTTAAGAGAAAAAAAAACAATTATTCCTCTACAATTTGGGCACACAGTAAAATTCTATAGGACATATATACGCCATATCAATAACATATTTAAAAAAAGTAATGACCTGAAACTTTCAGAAAAATCACTACCATTTTGAAAATTCTGAGCCTTTTTTTGGTTTACACAGATTGTCAAAAAACCTAAGGATAACCCTGGATGTAAGATTTTGGTTTTGTAGCTAGCGGTCATGGATGGTAGCTCTTTAAACTGAGAAAGAGATTGGAGTTGGATGTTCACATATAGCAAGGAACTCACAGATGTAATTCCTGTAGGAGAAGAGGAAGGAGAGAAAAAGTTGGGGTGCAATTTCAGGAGTCCAAAGATATTACTGGGCTGTTCTGGTGCCTGGTTGTGTTTACCAGAACCTATTCTGTTGGCTGATAGGAGTATCCCTGGTACACGGGCCAAGTAGCATTAGGTGTGGTGAGAGGTGGGAGTAACCCTGTCACATTAGGTGTGGTGTAACTTAGAAAGGGAGACAATCTTCAACCTTTAAGCAAGCAGGATGGGGGGGAGTGCTGGGAATATGAAAAAAAGGTGCAGTGGGTTGAGAGAGAATGTACACTTGAAAAACTGTGTGCGGTGAATTGGAGTGAAAGGACCCTTGACACACTGTGCATGGTGAAGTGGAAAATAACAGGGTTCCTACGCTCTGGAAAGTCAGGGAAAGTCAGGGAAAGTCAGGGAAAAAAATAATAGTCAGGGAAAGTCAGGGAAGCTTTAAAAAGGTCAGGGAAAGTCAGGGAAATGACAATTCATGTCTTCATGTCACACTTAGAAAAAACAAAGAAAATATTTTTTCTATTTACTGCGTCATAAGCCACTGCCCCAATGAAGAAAGCTGAGGGGCACTTACCATGCTCAAACTTGCCCTAACACAAGTTTTGGTAGCATTTTATTTCAGAATGTGAACGCAGAGGTCTCCTAGCCTGCACATGACAATTCTTTTAACTTTAGTGATCACTTGTTTTTGTTCTTGTTCAAGGTTTGTCATCGTTATAGTTTGATACAGTGCACCAGGACTGATTAGACTACACCAGCAATGTCTAACAAAAAAACCGTTTTTAACCAGCTCTGGCTAAGCCCAGACCATTTTCCTGAATTCTCATACTGGATAAGTGGTGTTGAAAGTAATAAGCTGCAGGCATTTTGTAAAGTGTGCAAAAAAATTATAAACTTAAGTAATATGGGAAAGCAAGCATTAGCTTCCCATGCAAAAGGACCAACTCATATCAAAACTCTTGAAACTTTGACAAATCAACGCTCTCTGTTGACTATTTTTTCAAAAAAGTCAAGTGATTCAGGTTCATCGAGCTCCCCAGTTTCAAGAGAATCTCTGGCACACAAAGACATTCTACCTAGTGATGATTCTGCTGGTTGCTCGAAGAGTTTTTCTGTTTCATCGAAAATCGTAACGTCGCAGAAGGAAGCTGTTGCTAAAAGTGAAATTAGTGTAGTGCCTCAAAGAAACCATAACACTTTTGTTATAAAAGATGATATAACTAAGGCGGAAGTCATTTGGGCTATGCAAGTTGTTGACAAAAAAATGTCTTTCAATTCGTGCAATAATTTAAGTACAATTTTTCAATTGATGTTTCCCGAGTGTTCCATTGCCAATGCCTTTACCCTTGGTGGAGACAAGGCTGCATACTTCATTGTGCATGGCTTGGCTCCATTCTTTCATAATAATTTACTGGACCGCCTAAAATCATGTAACAACTTTGTAATTTGTTTTGATGAGGCATTGAATAAAGTTATTCAAAGAGGACAGATGGACATTGTAATTAGATTCTGGGACAAGGAAAATCATAAAGTCATCAGTCGTTACTTAAACAGTGTGTTTTTCGATAGGAGCACTGCTGAAGAATTACTGAAGCATTTTCTGGATGGTATTTCTCCTCTTCCACTCTCTAAGTTGATACAAGTGTCAATGGATGGCCCAAATGTCAATTTAAAGTTTATAACACTTCTTCAGGAACACCTCAAATCTGTAACAGACAATGAAGTATGTAGTTTGCTAAATCTGGGAACATGTGGGCTTCATGTTGTTCATGGTTCCTTGAGAACAGGAGTAGAGTCTGTTGATTGGGATATAAGTAGCTTATTACGTCACATGTACTACCTGTTCACTGACTCTCCAGCTCGTCGAGCATTGTTCACCCAGTTGACAGGGTGTACAACTTTTCCATTGAAGTTCTGTGGTGTGCGTTGGTTAGAGAATGCGAAGTGCTTTCAAAGGGCATTACAAATTTGGGACCATGTTATTAAGTTTCTCAAAGAAGCAAAACTTCCTAAAACAAAACCTGTAGAGACACTGAAAAGAGCAGCCTGTGATCCATTCCTAAAGTGTAAACTAGCGTTCTGCAAGACAATTGCAGATGAATGTCAGCCTTTCCTGCAACGGTTCCAGACATCAAAACCAATGACTCCATATCTTTTTGAAGCTGTAGAGAAACTTCTAAGATACCTTATGAATCGTTGTGTGAAACCTGATCTTATGAAGTGCACGGGTCCAAAGTTACTGTCTATTGACACAAAAAAATCAGAAAATTTGATCCTTAGCAAAAATATTGATATAGGATTTGCAACAAAACGTTTGTTAGGAGAAACTGCGATCACAGTAACAGAAAGACAAAAATTAGAATTTATACATGAGTGCCGCAGTATGTTAACCACCATGATTGCAAAACTACAAGAAAAAGTCCCTTAAAACAGAAAGCTGTGAGAGGTTTGTCTTCATTGGATCCTTGTGTTATTCAACATTCACCTCAACTGGCCCAGAAGAGATTTTCTTTTCTTTTGGAGGAACTCAACCATGCCAACATCATAAATGATGTTCTGGCTGAAAATGCCAAGAAAGAATACTTGCATTTTTGCAACCTCAAAAAATCTGAGCTTCAAGAAATATTTCGTCCTTGTGATCAGTTTAGTGATGAAGTAGGACTTGACACTATTTATGGTAGCTTTCTAATAGGAGAAGCAAACTACAAACATCTTTGGGAAGTAATAAAGATTTGCCTTGTCTTGTCGCATGGGAATGCAACTGTTGAAGGTGGTTTTTCAGTCAATAAATCTTTACTGGTTGAAAACATGCATGAAAAGACAGTCATTGCACAGCGTCACATTCATGATGAGATACAAGAAGCAGGAGGGATTAAAAATATACACATTAGCAAAAAGATGTTGGATTACGTGAGAGGTGCTCGGAAACGCTATCATGAATACTTAGAGATGAAGAAGCAAGAAAAAAGTGAAAAAGACAAGAAGAAGGCAGAAAAGAGGAAATTAGATATACAAGTTAAAGATTTAGAAGGAGAAAGAAAAAAATTAATGATGGCAACTGAAGAGAAACGAGAAGCAATAGACGTGGAGTTGCAAGAACTGAAGAAGAAGCAAGCTTCACTTTATTAAATATAACATAGTTTCTTATTGTATGACTATAGTGATAATTTTAATAAAAATAAAATTGACTTGAGACATGAATAATATGAAAGCAGACAGAGTTCCTGTTGTAAGCTATTCAGTTCAGGAAATGTACAGTTTAGGTAAAATAAAACTGTAATGATACCAAACTCTTTAGTATGTTCTTAGTGGCCTGTTATTTAATACGTATTTCTGCACATGATACCAAAGGGAATCAAGTTTGTTACAAATTTTTGATAGGGATTATTTTTCCATCATTTTCCCTCAACTGATTGGCAAGATGTCTGCTTTCTTATTCTTCCATGAGAGGTGAGGCAAGGTCGGCTGTAAGGGGGGAGGAGGCCGAAATAAATTTATTTAAATTAATATTTTCACGTGTATAGTACCGTAAAGTTATAATGGAAATTTTATGAGAAATTGGTCAGGGAACTTGGGAAAATAGTCAGGGAAAGTCAGGGAAAAGTCGGGGAGAATATTTTTACAAATACTGTAGGAACCCTGAATAAGGACCCTCGACTCACTGTGCATTGTGAAGTGGAGGAAGAGGATCTTAAATTCACTTTGAATTATGAAGTGGAGGTAGAAGAACTTCAACTCACTGTGCATTATGGTTTGGAGGAAGAGGATCTTCGACTCACTGTGCACCATGATTTGGAGGAAGAGGATCTTCAACTCACTGTGCATCATGATTTGGAGGAAGAGGATCTTCGACTCACTGTGCATCATGATTTGGAGGAAGAGGATCTTCGACTCACTGTGCATCATGATGTGGAGGAAGAAGATCTTCAACTCATTGTCTATGGTGAAGTGGAAAAAGAATCGATTCACTGCACATGGTGAGGTGGAGGAAGAGGGCTGTTGCTATACTGCCTACTAAGGAGGAAGAGGAACCTAAGCACACTAGTTGCATTGATGTGGAGAGAGAAGAATCTCAGAACACAAAATTTGGTGACAGTGAGAGGAATCTTAGCGTAAAGGGTGCGATGAAGTGCAGAAAATTTGGCCTCACTACATAAGATGCAATGAGACAAAAAGAATGCTCTTGCCACACAAATCGAATTGAGCAGGGTTGATAAACTTAGCTATACTGGGCGTGGGGAGGTAGAGGAAGAGGAACCTTGGCACTCAAGGCACAGTGAGGGGAGAGCAGAATACAACTCACCTTACTAAATGGTGGACAGTTTATTTTATGGTATACCTGTAGCAGTGGCAGTAGCTTCTACAATACTGCCTGTTTGATATTTGGCCCAAATGAATGTTCTGATGCTTCAGTACATTATTTAACAAATTATATCATGCACTATCACTATAAAATTATATAATGATCTTAATCATAACTTTAAGTGATGGGTTGTTCACAAATTATCATGAGAGAAACGCATTAGAATAAACCATTGTCAAACCTAAAAAGCTTTCTAGAGAAAGGTGCAATTACATTACTTTAGAGAGGGCTGGGTCATTATTTTGTTTATTATCTGAACAGGGATTTGGGATGTTTGTGGAAACCCCTAACACATAGTTACCAATTCCCTGAATAAGGTGCAAAGTTTTATTGGAGATATACCAGAGTGCGTCCACAATGACTCTCAGGTACCAGTTTTGAAATACCTTTATTGTACATGTACATGTTCACCAGCCACTCC
>JBCFYV010000512.1:0-75974 GCA_039000515.1 Timema cristinae | reverse complement strand
AATAATATACCCCCAGTGGTGTGAATGTGTTTGCAGGTAAGCTATTTTGTTAAACTGAAAATTTGATAATTTTATTATCATTCAGTCCCCTTTGACTAAAAATTTTAATGTTTAAGGTTCCTTACCATGAGGATTATTACTATCACCCTATTCCTATAAGCTATACTATAGGGGGAAAATAATAATGGCCTACCTGAAAGTACCGTACAAGGAAGACGAAGAGTCCCTAAATTGGATTGTATTTTCGTTTGATACCCAAGTCAATAGAATTCACAGGTACATTTTAGAATGTTATTACTCCATGGTACTATTGGTACAGAAAATATAGTTCACACCCTGATTTTAAACGTACCTCTAAGCGATGGGTCATCCATCGCATTTGGCCAGTACACCTGAAAAAAAGTAAACAAATAAAGTCAATGAAAAATTTCCCAAGGTTTCTAAATAAGTTATAAAAGGGAAAGTTGCAGAGCTGCGTAAGGGAATGCTACCACGGTAAGAAATGTTTGTTGAAATTGCCCCTGGGATTTTGTTTCACCCCCTTGGTTTCATTTGACCAGAATCTGCATCTCACATTGGAAATGTATTCCTGCTGATACCTGGCCGATGAGTGTTTACTGAGTGATGAAACGTATCTCGGTAAGCAGACGAAAACCATATCTGCTTCCTTGGTAGCACTCCAGGGACACGACACTGCCATCAATGGCAAACTAAACTGAATTAGCTGGCCATTTAATTCACGACATGCTCACTGATGCGGGCCAATAGAGCTTACCCCCAAACCCAAAATCATTGTTGAGGGAACTGCAGGTTTTACGGAGAAAGTTTAAATTTATTTGCTCTCTTTCAGTTAAATGTTGCCAAATCCCCTTCGCTCTCAGTTATGTCTGAAGGGTGATGGACTGAGGTAAGAAGGAGCCACTTGACATCCTCGACTAACCAACGTTGCCAAACTTGTATTATATTTGATGGGAGATTGACACATAAAAACGAGAGAAAAGACAACGCTGTTTCCCAAAAGTAACCATGCAGTTGCCTCACGATGTATTCAGTGTGTGAGTCTTTTTCTTCAAGTTCTACTTATACCCACCCTCCCCCATACAAACACACTTACAGTTTCATTAATTTAATGCGTGAACTACGCAAAAAGTGTTAATATATGTTTTCAGTTTCAATAGCCGACAAATGCACGACTTTTAATTAGGTCTACACTAAGTACCATTCATTAAAAACAGTTTAAATGAATCAGGGTTCTTACATCCAAGACTTAAACATGTGAATCTCGATACCACATATTTTAATATCTGGATATCTTGAGATTATACTGTGATACAAATATTTAAAATAAACACAACACACACATTCAAGCGTGAGATTAATTAAAAAAGTTTTACATAAATACAAACCTTTGTATGAAGACACAAAACAGGCCCTACCCTATCCATTCGCTTTTAATTAATCAACGCCTTCTTGTTATTAATATTTTCCACGGCCTTATTGTTCACTTGCCCCCATCCCCATCATACCCCGCGTTTTACTAACACATTAGCGCGACACAATATTAAAAAATAACAAAAGTAACGGCAGATGGGTAATGGCAGATAAATTAAAAGCCTTTCCTAATACGGGGCGGAGCAGAAAGACATGAAGAATAGAAAAGTGTGACAAATTGCGAGAAGAGGAAACGGTGAAGAAAAACAAAGTGATATTAATGATGATGCTAAGGGGGTATAGAGGAAGAAAATGGGAGGAGGGGTAAAGGTTGAGTAGGAAGGGTGAAAAGTAACTTTTGTTACACAAGACGACAACGAAATGAAGATAAAGAGGGCTGGTGTTGAGAAAATGAGTCAACAAGAGGGCTGCATATACTATTGGCCCAAATTCAAGAAGCCTTAGGTCATTCGAGCGTAAAAATGTATTGTACAGTTTTTAAACAAGCTATAAATGATGATTCGATGATTTCAAACAATTACAGTTCAAGTTATATGGTGTAAAACTTGTCATTTTCTATGTTCATGTACTGTTATTAAGATAACCAGCCTCGTGATGTAATGGTCAAAGCCCCTGACTGCTGACCTAGAGGCCCTGGGTACCATTCCCAGCTAGGTACCAGGGAATTTTCTTGAAAGAAGAGTATTCTCCATAGTATTCAGGGTTTGATTAATTAGACTTATCCCGGCACAGATTTATCTGATTTCCAAACCCTTCCTACACCTCTGACAAGACATCTTGTGAACGTGTGGAATGCCAGGCCGCCACCGTGGTTCGGATTCCACGTTAAACTGTAGGTCCTTCATTTCATCTCACAATCACCCTTCCATTACACATTAGCGTAAGTGCGTATAACCCAAACGGGTAGTAAGACGCGGTGCTAATAATAATAATTAGACTTAGCTAGGCTAAGATCTTCATTGGCTTTACCCCATCATATTAACTACCATTATCCTCTCACCTCATCAGGAACTCGAAAGAACCTCCAAGAAAAGAATGTACGATTAGTAAATGCGGGCATCCCCTGGGAAACGGCAGATTAATACTGGATCATATTTAAAAAAACTGGGATACGAATGGTGTTGTCATTGTTAAGTAAAGTAGTTATTTATTTTAACTAGACATTCATATGAAGTATACATAATGAATGATTGATAATCTGTTTAAAGACAAATAATTTTAACATATAATAAGTTTAAAAGTGGTTAAAATTACACAATTTTTAATTATATTAAATACTGTTCTTTTTTATATCCGATAATTTGACTTTCACATTTTGTAGCATACAGTGTCATCATTTAGAGCTTGGTTTTCTTATTAACCTAACTCCACTCGTTAATTTTATTCAATTGTGTTCGAATTGATTATTGCAAATATTTATTTGAAATGTATATTTCATGAAATGTCTTGTTTAGAGTATGGCGACTGTAGAGACAACACAGACTAGCAGAAAATAATATGCCAGACCAAGGCAGAGGTTCAGATTGTAATCCCTAAGCTCCAAACTAGAGGGATTCAATACATAAATTATAAACAAAATCTACAGTTAAAGAAAAAATAAAATAGAATATAGAGGAGCGCGCAAAGTGAATAATCTAAAATTGTGAGTTATAAAATGCTGGACATTTAGCATGTCCCCAGCGCACGCAACTCACTCTTGTGAGTAGCGGGAAACAACGGTCCACCTTCTCAGGTTGCCTAACATATTAATATATAAAAAGGTTGAAGGCTAATCCCTCGCACCTTTTCTAGACATAGGGATAATATGGCGTAATTATGTAATAGAATAAATTCAAGTCTTAGAATCTTTTAGATTTAATTTATGCAAACTTTATTAAATAATAAGCATATTATTTGAAGAGCTATTTAATAATTCAGTTATATATATTACTATCCAATAAAAACATTGTTCCATAAATATTTACTCTTTTCCTTCTAATCATTACGTTATTTATTATGTACCCTAAACATATTACGTAATACAAATATTGATGCATAATATTAATTTATATGATCATTACGTCATACAGTAAATGATCTCTCCTAACTAACACATTTTTGATGTTGTTGCGAAAATGCCACATGTTACTAAAAGTTTTAGTTCCATCAAAAATACCTTAATGCCAATACCATTTAACTTTAACGCTAATAACCTACTAGCAGAACTCACAATAGCCTTCGCCTATGTCCTAAACAAGGATTATAGTACTATTATAAATATCAAGGATATTTCCTACATTACCCATTAAGTTTGTTTATTTGTTACTATTTTGGCACAAATAGATATTAACAAACTATCCTAAAAAATAACAATCAGAGAAACTAGTAAAAAAAAATATAAAGTTAAGTTGATCTATATAATAATCTAGTGCAATACTCCATTCTACTAATATTGAAAATCTCGGCACCATATTTCAAACCTTTCCCACCTTAATGTTTACCAAACCAAAATGCCACATTTGCAATAGAGATGAAATAAAGTTAATTTTGAAATTTTTGACTTTCAATCATTATGGATAATATTGAAAAGTTCTGATCTAAACAACACTCTCAAATTTTCATATTTACTACACTCATCTAACCTAAATACTACTGAGAAACAAATAAGTTAATTGGTTGAGTATAAAGTTCGCGCATAATGCCTAATATCCATAACACAGAAAATGTCTGACTTTACAATACTCTCATTATAAAGTAAATTAAAAGGAAGAAGATTTACGCAAATACTTTATAATTAAATTTGATAAAAGATCTAAAAAGAATTTTGACTAGTTCCCATAATTTACATTTAAACCGAAATTGGATTTTATTTCTTACATTAACATAATATGTCCGTTACGCCGACGCTTAGTCCTACATGGTCGCAGCCAAGTCCAAGAGTGACGTCTTCTCGACGGATGGTCTTTTATATGGCACACTCATCGAACAGGTAGGCACAAAGGAAGGGGCGCGCCGGCAGAAAAAAACATTCTATATTATTCTGGCAAAGCCTGGCAGTTACCATCTTCTTCTCGTTTCTTGAAGTTGGGCGGATTGATCATGGTGGCGGTGGTGCCGGGCTCTAGTGGCGAGAGGCGGAACTTGGCTCAGTCTCTGCAGTTGTTCGCTTGTGGTTCGTGTTGTTAGTCGTATGTTCGTTTGCGCAAGGTGCTCGGCAGATTAGTGGTATTGGGTAAGTGATGTTTATACTTGACTGTCCCCATTCTGTTGACTTGGAGCAATAATTGCTACAAGATAATCCCAACTAATGACATAATCAGGTAAAGTGGACGCCGACTTCCTTACTTGGTCTGTGTTGCCGGAATAGGCCGAAAAATTGCTACTGGCTATCTTTTCCAAGATGTTAAATTCCCTGCCAAATGTCAAAGGGTTAGAACAATCTTAGTAATTCTTATTGCCAAATGACCTTAAGGTAAACACAAAATGTTAGCCCAAGACATTTTTAATCCTCTCCTCCCCTCCCCCCACACCACTAGAAAATGTTTAGGGGCAAATATGGTCAAGAAAAATGTAATCTAGACAGTAGTAGACCTATAGGTAAGATCAGTACCCGCCTCAGTGGCGTAGTTAGCTAACGCGCTAGTTTCATGTTGAGCTGTACTACCAAGGACGGGCAGATCGAGTTTCGAATCTCGGTCGGGTGAACTGGGGTAGGTTTTTCCTAATCCACTCTCCCTCCACGTAAATGCGGGTTCACTTCCTCTATATTCAAACTTTCCCAATTCCTAACCCAATAGCGTGATAAGTACTCAAGCGTATAGCCTGAACGGGTAGTAAGACGTGGGGCTAAGAAAAAAAAAAATTTTTGTCCCCGTCCCTTTTTTTTGAGTAATTAGCATACAAAGGAGTACCCCACTTTCCAGGTAAATTGGGTTACCCCTTTTGTTTTTGAATTTTTTTTTGCCCCCAAATTTTTGAAAAGGAATTTTGTAAACCAAATAAGTTTTGTACCCGACCCATTTTTAGTAATTGCTTTATAAAAGGTGGGGGACTCCAGGTTAAGTTTTTGTACCTTTTTGAATTTTTTGATGCCAAAGTTTTGTACTATTTTTGTCCTTTTTGTAACAAAAAAAAGTTTTTTTCCCGTACCCTTTTGGTAAATTAGCTATCAAAGGGGTGACCCCTTTTTAAAATTGGTTTTCCCATTTTTTAAAATTTTTTCAGGGCCCAAAAAGTTTGTCCCTTTTTCCCAAAAGAGAAATTTTTGTCCCCCCCCATTTTGAAAATTTAGATATCAAAGTGTCACTTTGCTCGGTTAATGCTGTTTTACCACTTTTGAAATTTTTTTTAAAAAAAAATATCTGGTGGGGGAATGAAAAATTAATAATTTCCCATTTAAAATTTACAGGGAAAAAATTTATTTGGGGTTTAAAATTAGAGATAACTTATTTTTAAAGGGTTTTGTCACTAACTTAAAATTTAAAAAACCCATAGGGAGGGGGAGTATGTATTTTAAAATTTTGTGGTACCCTTTTTTTTTGAGTTTATTAGTAAGGGGTAAATTAAAAAATAACTAAAAAAAAAATTTTTGCAAAAATTTGGGGCCACTGTGCTTTGGTTTAATTTTTTTAAAATTTTAAAAGGGGCTAAGGGGGGCAATAACATATTTTAAAAGCAGTTTCTTTTCGAAGACTAAACAATTTTGACTATAAATATATCTTTATTTTTTTTTTTTTGAAAAACCCCGTTACACCTTTTCATGTTTAGATATATGAAAATCAAATTTTTTTGGTAATGAGGAAAGAAGATTTGAAGGTTTTTTCAACACCCTTTTTTTTTGGGAAAGGATGGGGAAAATTTGGGAAAAAAACTACCCTAAATAGACTCGCCCAGGTTTTTGCCCCCCAAAGGCTCCGCTATAAAGGGGGGGTTTTTTAAAACCCCTAGGGGAATTTGGACCATTTCCCCCCACTGAAGGGGGGGGTTTTTTTGGGGTTTTTTATTTTTAAAAACGGTGTTTAAGTTTTAAAAATTTAAAATAGGAATTTACAAAATTTTTCCAAAAAAAAATTTTTGGGGAATTTAATTTTTTTTTTAAATTGGTAAAATTTTTAAACTTGGAAATTTTTTCCCCATGGTGTCAGCCGCAAGCGGTTTATCCCAATCGAAGAGGCGCCTATGTTGGAAAGATAGGGAAATTTTTAAAAGCTGAGGGTGATGTGGTTAGCAAAACGAGCCCTCCAGACTTCTATCTCAGTTTTTCTAGACTGAAGCGCTATTATTCATTCATTATCTCCTCATTTGTCCACGAGGTTGTTTTTGGGTTTTCCGTTTCAGACCACTGCTTCACAGACAGAATTAGGGGCACTGGGGATCGAACTTGGGACTTCAGTATCTGAAGACAGTAAATCGGGACCACTATACAACAGAGGCGGTCGGGTAAAAAATACTTACTTACTTACTTTATGGCATAGGGAACACAAAAGTTCATTAATTTTAATGGTTTTAATTATATATTTACTTATCATCGGCTTCATGTCGTGGTCAAAAATTGCTAAAGTGCTATGACTGAGCACTGAGTGCTGAGTGCGTAAATTAATCAGCTCAATAACTTGATAGTTCGATTCCCTGTTAGGTTGAAATTTACTTAGTACTAGCGTGATACGAACTCGGCCAAGGCAAAAAGAGATTTTGAACATACAATAAGTGCGTTACAGAGTGTTAGTAACATTTACTTTCACTAAGCTTTTCTTAAAAAAAAAGTACTTGAAAAATCAGAATAATCGCTGCATTTTTATATAGAGGTAATTTATTTGTATCTTAATTTTGATATTATTTCTACAGTAAATAAAATTAGTATCGCCCGCTCATCCATTGTCTTTAAATTATGATACAGATAGGGCCCAAGCGCCAGTAATATGATACCATTAAAAAAAACTTACCCTTTAATACAGAAGTTAAATAATCAATTATTCTTTGATTTTCTTTGTGCGCCCTTTCTTCATAAACTTGTTATTCACAAGGATATAAAATAATTTTTGTTTAAAAACTTCTCCACCCCAAATTTATACATCCATTGGATTTTGTTCGAAAGCAAAAAGGTCACATATTGTTAAATTATATAAAAAGTAATCACCGTGGGTACTTATTGTTCGGGATTCGATACATTTCTTCCAAACGAGCGCACAAACTGCGAGAATGCAACAGGTTCAAATTAAAAGTTAATCACATTTAACACGCTAATAAAATAAAATTAACATTTTCACATCTTGACTACCAAAAACTTCGTTCATTAACTTTTTGAAAAATAACTTACTCCAAAGTCCAATGAAGTCAAATCCCAGACCGTAAAATAAAAACTAGTATATAAAATTATCGAGAACGTCTCCAAATTACATTTAGTCCAAAAATTTATTAAAAATAACTATGTTTGATATGAGCAGGAATGTTTATTTTTTATTTTTTTATAATGTGGATTAAAAATTCAATGTTTCAGTAGTTTTCATTTAAATTTTAATATTAACACTTATTATTACAACGTGTAGTGCTAAAATGAGAAAACTCAAGAAAGAATATAGATAAGAGTGAAGAATTTTACATGTTTTACTGTCTCAGTTAAATAAGGGCTAATGTCATAGAACTTTGTGTAGGAGAAGCTGTGGCTTTTTCTTTGAAAATAATGTATCACTAGAGTAATACTCTCATTGGGAAATAAAGTAGGGACCAACTATATTTTTTCACACCCGCAGGAAGACTTTGTGAGTATTTTTTGTTACTGATATATTAGATGTTTAATTGTTTATATTTAATTACGCAAATTTTCATAATTGGACATTGGCCCTTCTTATCCTAACGTACATGGTATTATGTTTCTTTGGCTCAAGAAGGTCACAGAGATTTTGTTTAACCCTCCATTTCGCCTGCATTCCCATACAGCAGGTTTTGCCAACGCTTGCAAAATGATACTAGCTTGTAAATGGGTAATGATCATACTAACGGCAAACCCATTATCAGCTATGACAACTAGTTGCAGAAGGAAAAGTTTTATCTAAAACCATGTATTTTGACTATAGAGTCGACTTGGGAGTCGTTAGAGCTCAATATTTGTCGTGATTATTTTAAGCTAACCCAATTTAAAAAAAATGTCTAAAAAGAAAAAGAAAATTTTTTCATTAAATAGTATGTTATAAAAAAACACTCTAGCTTAATTGACAAAGAAATAAAAAAAATCCATTAATAATTTTTGTTTCCCCTTTAAAATGCATTGAAATTGGGAAAAATTTTAATGAAATTTTCAATAACTATTTTTAGCATGGTTTGAAATTCCCTAAGAATTATGAAAGATGCCAGATATGTTACTAAAATAATAAAAAACAACAAGGTTGAAATTTTTAAATATATTTTGTTCTAAAATTTTTTTGTTTAGAACCGTGCATTTATGGGTAGGCAGGGCCTTAAGCACCTAACCCAGAGTGGTTGCACCAGGGTTGGTTCATAACGTTTTGTGAGTTTTAATTTTGTTTTATGAAAAATGCTGTTGACAAACTAGTTAACATAAAATCCTCATCCTATTACCTAGGTTAGATGCTTCGACGATTTAAGCAACTAAAGCGATCCTAGCATTAAAACGTATGATTAATAATACTGCCTTAACCCGGGTCTTACTTTTATTACACTCAGTTTCTTTTTTGGTTTAGTGTCCCTTTCTAAAATGTTGAGGTTATATGATGTTGATTAATTACGCTAGTTAATTTAGGGGTGGGGGGAAAGCAGAATTATAAGGGAAGTGTACCCGCATTTGCTTTGGATAAGGTGGAAAACGTTTTGAGAAAAAAAAACCCCAGTAGCCCGACCGGTATTAGAGCCCTAAAATCCCTGTCATCAGCGCATGGTCTGCCAAGAGTGACGCCCTTTTACCATACGGCCACCAAGGTGGGTCCTCATATTTAAAAGGGCAGTGCCAAAGTTTATATTCTTTTTGGAAAAATCTTAAAAGATGGAGGTAAATGATAAATTTAATTGTTTTAATGTGTTTATTATTCTAATATTTTTCAGTGGCGGTCATTGGTGTGTCGCCAGAGTGAGCGCAACTTGTTCAAACCGTAGCTGTGATCTGTTCTCATCACTATTGGCCGCGTTTCAAAGGCATACGTTCTCATTGTGAGGTATGTAGAGTGGAAAAAAAACTATGTATGTGTGGTCAAATGAGGATCAAATGGGGAAGAACATGTCACAAGTCCTTTTTTTTTTTTTTTTAAATCTCAGCGGTTCTTAGCAAACACTCACGAAACGCCACTGGTATTGCTGTACTATACACGCCATCCAAACAATACTTGACCACTGAACCAAAAGGATACTCTCCCTCACTAGGAACTGGGAAGTATAATAAAAATTGTACAGTGTAACGGTCTTTTTCCCTTTGAATCCCAAAGGGTAGTGTTCATGAAGAGGTTGTTTGACGTTTTAATTTTCCACGATCTTTCATGTGATGTGGATGCATACATTTCATCCACTGTCCTTAATTAGTGTAAGGGTACGGCCAGACTGAGCGCGCGAGCGACTAAAATATAAAAATAGAAAAACATTGGTTGTAAGGGGGGTTTGGCCCCACTGGAGCGAGCGAGCGAGCGAGCGCGCGAGCGACTGAGCGCGCGCGCTTGAAAGATAGAACTGGTTCTATTTTTCAAGCGCGCGCGCTCGACCCGGTACAGTCTTTTTTTACAGGGCGCTAGGGAATATTTTGTATGTTGGTTCATTGAGTGCTGGGGAAACTTCTCATTTTGAATGATTTTTTGACTTTTTTCTATCAGTGATAGTTTAACACACTTGCTTTTAATGGCCGGTGCCCTGGCGGTCTGGGGGGTTTGGTGTCAGATTCTGTGCTGGGGGTTGGGGCTCAATCCTGGCCCCGGCACAGATTTATCTGATTCCCAAAACCCCTTCCTTCCCCTTTGGCAAGAATCTTGTGAATGTGGGGAAAAGCCAGGCCTCCCCGTGGTTGGATTCCACTTTAAAAACTGTGGTTTTTCCTTCATTTCTTTCACAATACCCTACCATTACACTTTAGGTAAGTGCATAAAAAACCAAAAAGGGAAGTAGTGCGGTGCTAAAATAAAAATAAAAATATTAAGGGGCCTAATTTAATTGGTAAGACCTAAAAAATATAATGTAAAATATTTTAAAAACCCGATATGTTAAAATACTTATATTATAATCAAAGTAGGCCTTTAAAATAAAAAATCCCCATTATTTTGGGAAAGGAGTATAAAAAAAACCCACAACAATAAAAAAGTTTTTAAAAAACACCTTCAGTTTATAGAAAATTCGAACTTTGCCCAGTCAAAATTATCGGTGCAACGACCTTTGCATGGTGGGCAAATTATTTAAAAAAAACCCTTTAGTTTCAGTACATACGCATTTTCAATTTATTTAAAGGATGCATTCTACTTTTTTTTTTTTATAAAATAACAAATTTTTGTAAGAATTTTTGAGAGAGAATTACTAGTGGTTTGACAAGAATCTTCTTAATAGGGGGGGGGGGGGGGCGGTGACTAGGGGCTAGGGGAAAGGTGTAGATTCTGTGTGGCAGCCCGGGTTCAATCCTCGGCCCCGGCCAGATTTATCTTTTTTTCCAAAAAACCCTTCCCTTCACCTCTGATAAGACATTTGTGAAGTAGGAATCCCAGGCCCCCACCGTGGTTCGGTTTCCATTTTTAAACTTAGGTCCTTCATTTACTCCAATAACCTACCTTACACATTGGAAAGTGCGTAAAACCCGAGGGTAGTAAGAGGGGTGCTAAAAATAATTAACTGGGGTCCGTAATTACGGCTCGCTCGCTCCCCGGGTCGCTGCCCGTTTTGGCAGTTGGGCCCCGCCCCTCTACGTCAGTATTGGTTTTTAAGCTGTCAATTTTTGATAGTTTTGAGAAATCTCATTTGAAAAAAAATGACTTTGTTTATCTGTCCATCAATAAATCTTTTTTATTTACTGGGTCAATTTTAGAAGTAATCAACTATCATTGTGTTTTAAAAAAAAAATTTGTTTCTCAAAAAAGTTTATTTCTACTAAAATTCAACTGAAACACAAGCCCAAAATTTTTTTTAAAATTTTTTTTTAAAATTTGGGGAATTGAAAGGGACATTCCGTATACAAATATTAATAACCTTTTATACCCATTGATTTCAAAAACCATTGTTTTTGATGATCAAAACGCTAAACATTTTTTTCCGGGGAATCATAAATGTCCCCCCACTTTTTTGAATGTGAAATGAATTTAATACGGGTTTTAGGATTTTTTTGCTATGAAAAAAAAAAAAGATAGAATAATTTCTATGAAAAATTTAGTCTTCCAGAGATGTTTGGTCTGACATTCTTTCTTTGTTCGTATAAAGTTGCCACCTGGGGGCCCGCTAAACGGAGGGGGTAACTAACTCACATTAATTTGCCCGTTGGGGTTTGGGATCCCAATATTCGAGCAGTGACCCCATTTTTCCACTATGGAAAAGTTTTTTTTTTAAGAGAAGGCATAACTTTTTTCCTTTACGGGATTTTTTTTAACGAATTGTTTGCCACAACTAGCAAGGGAAAAGGTTTGATGACATTTAGTTATTGAAATTAAATTAAAAATATTTAGTCAAGTCGTTTAGGGTTTTTTAACAAATTTTATTTTTTTTTTTACGTTTATTTTTGTGATATTCAGTTCATGGTTTAGTTGATAAAGATAACAAAATATTTCAAAGGAATTACTTTTTTTTATAATTCTATCTTTGTTATGTGTCAAAAGAATTTAAAAAGCTTTAAAAATTTTGTTGGTGTAGTGTGGTTCTCGTAGCTTTTTTTTTTTTGTAGTATAGAGGTGTTGTTGTGTGTGTGTGTTGTTTGTATCCTTGTTGAAATGCAGAGGGGGGCGGGGGGAGTTATTAATTGTCTTGGGCGTCTTGGGCAAGTTTTTAAAGGGCAGTTTTGTTGAAAGAGGGAACAGACCAAAGTTAGCAAGAAGGAGACTTTTAGCGAAGATTAATTACCTCAGCGACACATCTTCCCTCCCCCTCTCCTTGTCCACGACTTCTAATCATCGATGACTTATTACTCTATCGGCTCCTACAGAGTATAAGGAATAGGATAGAAAAGGAGTGAGGAGGGGTGTAGGGATATTAGGAATTTTACTAACACACATCTTCGTCGTCTACTCTGTTTTCTTGTTCGATGACGAGTTAGCACGTTGGGAAGTAATTACTAGCAAAGTATAGTTGAGATTAGTACAGTCGTATGTTTATTAATAAGAGCTAGAAATAAGCCTGTTATATATAGTTTTAGTCATTACTTTATTGCATGTTTTTTTGTGTGTGTGCATTGTGGCCTTCTTACTCATACGAGATATTTGCGTATTTACTATCATGTAATAAATATGTGGAAGATAAAATTTTAGAGGAAATTTACACGCATTTGGGTGGAAAGGAGATTGTAAAACCATTTATAAAAAAAAAACTAGCCCCAAAAGACCAGACTGGGATTCAAGCCTGGATATTCCCTTCATCAGCAGACAAGTCTAACACGAGAGTGATGCCTTAGGCACATGCGGCCATGAAAGTGATTTATATGGAAGGAATCCTTTTTTACACTTTTAAAAAGTTGCTAAAATAATGTCCATATGTTCATAAATTAAGTCATTCTGAATGCAGCCATCACCTTTAATGTGTAGTATTCAATACCCAATGAATTTTTTAGCACTGCTTCTTACTATTGGTCCATGTTTATAAGTTATGCATATGATGTTATAATTACACTGATGAGTTAGGAGAAGGAAGGTTACATATAAAAGCAGTGTACCCACATTTGCTTGGAGGTAGAATAGAAAATCAGTTTAGGGAAAACTACCCTAAGTACACCCGACCAGGATTCAAAACCCCAATTTCCCTGTCATCGTACATTCTAGTATATTGCGAGACTGACGCATGATATGAAACAATATAATAAAATGCTATTACTGTTGACTGAGAGAAAATGTGTTTGCATTTTCTGAAACCTTCCTATCAAAACCTTATTTTTAGGTTGTGGGTTTGTTTACATGAGAGGAACTGTCATAATATCAGGATACTGACTATCTCTCTAATATTTGCCTGAGAAATTGTCAAGATATTACAAATTCAAATCAGCCGAATTTCAAATAAAAAACTTAAGACGTGAAATTACCATTGGAAGATCCTACCTTTCCTTGCATTTCAAAATTTATTTCTCTTCTTCAAACAGGAAGGCAGTATCCCGCGACTATGAACCAACCATATGAATTGGAGTTTTTTCTATATTGGCATGTAAAGCTAAAAAAAGGGGGGGATGGGGTAAGAAGGGGTAGGTTTAATACCAACCCAAAACCATCTTCTAGAGTTACTTCTATTCCGAAAAGGGGGTGCAAGGGTGGGGGGGGAGGGACGGAGACGAGCAAACAAAAAATAAAACCAACCTCTGTTATATCCCGTGATTACCAATGCAGTTCTTCTCAATTTCTACTTTATTCTAAAACGTCCGCCTATATCCACAATCCACCACCCCTACTCTCCACCCCGTTTCACAACGTCATTTAAAAAAAAAAGTCTATCTACTATCGTTTCCGGTCGGAATCCAATTTGTGGAAATTCTGTGAGGATGCGAGCACCCCTCAGAAAGAAGCCATCGGCTTCTTTTAGGATCTCCATCCGATTGCATCATCAACATCTTCTTCTTATCTACACATACTTCTTTATCTCTTTTCTTCGTCACACTTACCCCTTGCTAAATATATAGCTATCTATCTAACAGCCCTTTACATTGCATTGCTTCAGATGTGTAAAGGCTTTCCAAAAAGAAACGCCATTTTCATCCTTATAGAGGTTATGTTAAAGAAAAATAAACCTTTCCTCTGTCTTATTTTTTTTCTTTCTTTTTTCTTTCTTTCTGTCTTAGAACCATCATCTGCTTTCTCGTCTACATATACGATTTATAGCAATAGAAACTTATTTTAATATTGTTGAAAGTTTTGGGTGGCTTGGGACGAGAGGGTGTATGGGGGGGGGGGGGGGGTTGAAGAGGTTTAATGAATATTTCATGATATGCGTATAGTCTTACTTATATAGGATACATCTTCATTCCGAGAAAAAAAAAACTTACCCAACCAACTATAGTTCCTTTTCTTTCGGGTTTTATCTTGCTCCTTATATCTTGTTTATCCTCTTTTTTTTTACTTCAACAAATTTTTTTTTTGTCATTCGTCTTTTACCTTACTTATCCTGTACTTAACCTTTCTTTTAAAAAAAATTCATTTCCATGTGGGTTTTTTAAAGATAAGTTCTATTCTACTTCACAAACCCAAGAGCCCGTTTTTCTTTCTTCTTTTATTTCACCCTCCCCATGCACCTTTTATCGTATTCGCACGGAATAAATGTGTTGTCGAATGCGGCAGCCATGCATCCGGGTAGTTTAGAATCCTCCTCATAGCCTACCCACACCCTACCACCTTCTCTCAACCCAATACATCTCCGCGATGTATCCGATGAGAGTACAGCGATTGGTTGAGGGGGATTTGCATGTTTAAAGAAAAATAAGAAGAAGTCTTGATGATAGGGAATACTACTATCGAGAACGTGCAGTACATAAAATTCTAGCTACGCTTTAACCAAATGGAAAATAGAGAAGGGGAGATGGATGGGGGACTGAGTGGGGAAAAAATCCAAAGGAAAAATAACACACGCTCAACAAGAATCTTATACAGTAATTGTATATTTTTTTGTTAAAAAAAACTTTATCTTTGAATAGTAGTTCAGGCTTCATCCGTAAGCCAGATTGTTTAGTCAGGAGAGGTGCTATGATTTGGAGTTTATGATAACCTCTCTTATAAGTGCTGTCTGTCTATGGCACTGATAACCTCTTTTATAGATGCTGTCCACCTATAGCTTGAATTTTAAGTTTGGCCCTAAGTTTCTACATACTAAGTCATAAATGTAAATCAGATTATAGAAACATATGCTACAAAAGTAAGATAATTTTGCTTGTGTGGTTGTCATTCCCCATTTGATACATACATCCTAATATTTTTAGTTATTTTTTTATTTAGGACTCCAAACTCCAGTTAGCCGTCAATTTGCTTATAATCGCAATAATTTATTTGTTATTTAAAATTAGTTTACTATCAATACATTTTTTTTTTTCAGAGAAGCCTTGTTATATTGTACGTTTTTCCACAAATGTATATACTATTTGAAAGTACCTATCGATCCACTTGTCATAAATAGCTCTACTATTGTCATATCTTTCCCAAAAGAAAAGGGGAATTTGTTTCCTGTTAATCTTATGCAAAAAAAATTTTTAACTTATTAAACCCCGTCTATGTATTTTTTTCACTGACCCCTTCCCTCTATTCTGTTAAAGCGAAGTGTAAAAATCATTTTTGGTTGGTTTTTTTCCCTTCTGTGACATTTAAAGGGGTTTTTTTTATTTTTAAATTTGGGGAATAAATATGTTTTTATGTGCTTTTAAACCCCTGGTGAGTTTCAATATTAAAAAGGGGAAATATTTTAAAAAAAAAAAAAAAATAAACAAAGAAAGGGGAAGACATTGTGGGACAATCCGAGGGCGTGCCAAGGGATGAAGTTAAGAAGGGGGCCGGGTGGATCAGCACCATCTTGTAATTATATTTTAAGAGTTTATAATAAAAAAAACGCAATATTTTTTTAAACTTACTTACTCTGTGGGATTGGGGATCAAAATTTCAATGCGCATTACAAAATTACCCCCCTATCCCTATCTTGAGGGTTCTACCCAGTCCAACTTATTACACTCCATCCCTATCTTGAGTAGTTCTTCCGTCCCTTATTACACTCAACCCCTATCTTGAGGGGTTTATCCTCCAACTTTTTTAACCCCATCCCTATTTTTGAGTAGTTCTTCCCATCCACCTTATTACACCCCACCCCATCTTGACTGTTCTTGGCAGTCCCCCACCCCCTTCCTATATATTTGGGCCCAATTCCAAGTTATTTTCCATCTGGATCGGGCTCTTCCCATTGGGTTTGCCACTAAATAATACAGGGGCAGGGTTCTAATTTTCACTTTTACGTGCATGTCCTATCACGGTTAATCTACGAGTTTTACTCCCTAACAATTTCTTGTGGGATACGGGGGATGTAGCCATCATTGTGAACCTACCCCAATTCTTCTGTATCCCTCTCCCTTTTTAAACCAAATTTGTTTAAGCACCTTGTTTTCAAAAACCCTAAATTTTTTTTTGTATGTAATTTAAAGATCCCGTGGAAAAACAAACGTAAAACTATTGTTTGTGATTAAAAAGTTTTTTTGAGGATTTAAAATAAATTTTGAGCGTATGAATATATTTAAAAAAAAATTTTTATTATAAAATTAATACTAAATCGTAAGTTATTTGGGTCCCTTGCTATAGTTTTGAGTTTCCCTATACCGTTGGGTTTAAAAAAAACTGATAAAAGCCTAACTACCTTGGCTGTGTATAAATATTATGTTGGAATCAAAATGTTTATTTTTTTTTTTAAAATCTGTTTTAGGGTTTTTACTGTTATATAACTTACTTATTAAATAACCATTAAAAGGTTAGAAAAAAAGTCCCAATTTTTTGATATGGGTTAGTGCAGTAACATACGGTCTGAGACTCATTTTATCTTGCCCGCAAAATTTTTAGAAAATCAAGTGTTTTAACATAAAATTATTTTACTATTTATATTTAAAAAATTTAATTTAAAAAATCTTACCTAAATTTTTTTTTTCTAAACGGCCTCCCAAAACTTTTTTCATATATAATTCATAATAATTTAATAAATCTTTTTTTTTTTTAACCCTTTCATAATCAATTAAAAAAAATTCAGCCCATTTAAAGCAAACATAACAAAATAATATCCAAGAAAATGTGTTGTTCTTGTTTTAATGTAAAAAAATCTTTTATTTAATTTTACCTTTTAATCTCATTTCTTTTTTTAAAGGGGGTGTTTTTCTTTAAAGTTTTTTTATTTTTACAAACCTTTGAGTTTTTATTTTGTTTTTAAACAAATATTAATTTATTTTTTTTTAAAAAAATAGAACTACTACTATTAATGATGTTTGATAATATACCCTAAAGGCAAACTACATTTTTTTTTTTTAAACCTTTTTAAAAAAAAAAGTAAGGCAAAAGCTAAATAAGGCCCCACAATTTAGGTTGACATTTTTTTAAAAAAAAAACAAATATTTAATGTCAAAATTGATAATTTTTAAACAAGTGGGTCTTGACTTTCTTGGTGTTTCAATTCAGGTGTTTCGCTTATTCACAAACAAAAAATTTTTTTGGGCGTGTGTTCTATTATTATAACCCCCGGTTTTGGGAAAATTTTTAATGCTAAACATAATAATAACATAATAAGAAAGGATTAATTACAATAGTCTAACAATTTTTGATCGTGTTTGATATGATCTGAAACATCTCTATAATTTTAATTTTTTTAAATGGGTTAATTAAGGATCCTTCAAAAAAAAAAAATTCAATATGATTTTTAAAAAATTAATTGAAAACCGGGGGTATTTATGATTAAATAAAGTTAAATCATAAACAAAAATAAACATTTAAATTTTTTTTTTTAAGGGTCAAATTTTTAAACCCTTTAACCCCGTTACTAACTTTTCTGGTGATCCAATTTTCCTTTAATTATTAGTAGCCCCTTCAGGGGACGTTTGGGTCAAAGGCGTCCTATCGTATAGATTGAATGGCGTTACAGGGACATAAAGGGTTTAAAATATCTGTGGGGGTTTACTGCAGGGGTTTTTCCCTAAAGGGTTTTTTCACCTCCTTCCCAAACAATAAAACTATTTTTAAAACCCAAAACCTTTTAATCAGAACATGGCAATTTTTTACAGATGCGTTATTTTGGGGTAGTCGATGGGCCAAATATTATTTAAATATATTTTTTAGAAATTTTTTTTTTTTTTAGTTTTATACAACCTATAAAATAAACTTTTTTTCCCTTCCCCTAAACCCCTCGGAGAAAAGTATTGTGATGTCAAAAAATTGATCTGGGTTTTTTGATAAATGTCGATTTATAACCGCTGAAAAAAAAATAAATTTATTTCCACGATGATTTTCGTCTGAAACTCAAGCTAAGTAACATATTTTACAGTTTTGGGTTTAAAAACCTGGTATTGTGGTGTTCAAAGGGTTTTTAGGGAATTAATGCCCAAAACCCTTAAATTTTTAGAGTATTTTAGGGGGGAAAAAAATATAAAAAAAGAACGTTTTTTTTTTAAATCACTGTAATGATTTTGATTAATTTTATAAATACAATTTCCATTTCCTCATAAATGAGTTTGAGTTACATAACTAAGAGAGATTTTCCTTTTTTTCCCATTTTCTGAAAGATTTGGGGGTACAAATTCTTACCTTTGTTTTAAATGTATTTTTAAGAACCAAAAAATTTTGAGCAATAATCATATGTTATACTTTTTAATTCGGTCTGAATAATTTTAAATTCTTATGTTCTTTGGGGGGAAAAAAAGTTTTCTTTTCAAATTTTTCGTAACAGTTTTTCCTGTTCCTAGTTCCAAATGCCTAAGTAGTAAAAATTTTTTTTCTTTATGTGTGATTTTGGGGGAAGTGTTTCTACACAATGAAAGACGTCTTATTATTTAGTTTACCAAAATCACCATAATTTTTAAAATTTATAATATAATTTTTAAACCAAAATTTTATAAGGATTCAAATAAATTTATTTCACGATTCAAAAACAAATTTTGTTTTTGATTTTGTGTTTCTCAATCCAAAATTCACTTCTGGGGGTCAATTTTTTATTTGCACAAAATAAGCTTGCCAGAGATAATTTTTGACTTATTTTTGAAGAAATGGTAAAGGGGAAGGGGAAAGGTCCTTTCCTTTTCCCCAAACTCATCTCCACAGGTGGGGGTCCCAAGTCAGGCTGACGGTCATAAACCGTCCACACTCACACTAAATACTTTCTCATACTGCCCTAGATCATTTTCATAGGGTGATCCAAAAATATGGGAGGGGTAAAAACACTGTATTTATTTGGGTCTATCGTTTTATTTTTCAACCTTTTTTCCATTCACTCCATATTTGAGATAAAAAAATTTGGGGTGGTTTAATCGGAAAATTTGCCCGCAGTGGCGTCTTGCGGCCCTACTAAGTGGGTTTAAAGGGGGTTGAGTTGAGAAGTTTTTCCTAAACCTTTTTAATAGTAAGTAAAAGGGGGAAATGAGGAAAATTTTTGTTCTAGCAAAAAAATTGAGTTAGTGTGCCACCTATTAGGAATAATAATACATTTATAAAACCTTTTTATTATGTTAGAGAAGTCTCTTTTAAATTTTTAAATTAATTTAAAATTATTTATGGTTCTTATGGGGTTTGGATATAAAAGTTTGGTAAGGGAAAATGGGTATAATTGACTTTCTCCTTTTCCCCTGTAATTTTATATTACCAAACCATAAAATATTTGTTTGGGATGATTGGGGGGGGGGGGGGAAGGGAAGGGGGGGAAAAATATTTCTAGTAAATATCTAACCCAACTTAATTAAAATTATTTTTTTTTAAATTTAAATGAGTTTATACCCCCAAACAAAAAAGGGCAATTAAGTGACAATTTCATGGTATTTTTTCGATCATTAAATCCTTAAAAAGGGAGATATATTTAATACAATACTACCCAATTATCTGAACGATGGAACCAGTAGTCCCGGTTAGGCAGTAAAAAAAAAAAAAATTATTTATGTCTTTTTTAAAATCAAAATTTAATTTTAATTTTTAAAAATTGGGGGATATCGTGCTTGTATTTTTGAATTTAAATAGTTACAATATTTTAAAAAAAAATCAATAAAATAAATTTTTAAAATTTTAAAATATATTTAATAAAAAAATCAAAAATTTAAAAGGAAAAATAAGAAAAGGATTTCAATAGTAGATTTTTATTTGGTAAATAATAGACAATAAAGGGACGGAAATAATTTTAAGGTGTTTCCAAAATTTGATCATGATTTTTTTGTATTAGAGAAAACCCTTGATTATAACTCCACGGGCAAATTTTGAAAGGGATTATGACAAAAAATTTTGGATTTAGAAATACATAAAGGCAAAATCTTTCACAATAACAGGCAAAATTGTCTATCAGGTGACCCCCTATTTTATCTCGACCTTCCAGCATTTCGTCAAACTCTTGCTACTTTTCCAAAGTTAAATGGAAAAATTCTTCCCAAATTTTTAAATAAAATTTTTGGTAGGAACTTCGGACTTGACCTGAATTCGTAATTTTTTTTTCCATTGTATTTTTAATACAGAATGCCAAAGTATTGGAAAAACGATTATTCTTAGGGTTAGTTTTACTTTTAAATTATGTATTCATTTATCTGTTAACTTTAAAACTAAGGGGAAAAATATAAAATTCAATTCCAAGAAAAATTTATGGGGATTATTTAAACTTGAATCAAGAAAAATTTTTAAAAGGGAAGTGTAGGAAAAAGCGTGAGAGGAAATGTTTTTCAGTTTTTATTAAAAAAACTTTTTTTGGGTCAAAAACATCAAGTAATTCTTCAGTAAAACAGAGAGTTCAGTTTATTCAAATGGGGTTTTAAAAGTTCTTGAATATTGATGGGTGTCTAAAATTTTAATGATCACTATTTTCTTTTTAAAAAGTTTTATTTTTAATGCCGATGCTCGTACAATATTGACAACTTTTTAATATCCCGGGTGAAAAATTTTTAAAACTTTTTTTTACTGAAACAGTATTTTTATTCTCTGTACTTTGCACTCCCCCCTTAAGACTGTCGAACGATAGTAACTTTAAACCCCAAATTTTTAAAACACGTGACTAGAATGTTTTGAATGTTTTGGAGTAGATCTTTTGTTCCAAAAACAATAATAATAATAATAATAATAATAATAATAATAAAAAAATCTGCAAATCTCTGCCCTTGCACCCAAAATTTTTTTAGTTTTGTGACTACGTGTCTGCCAAATCGCCCCATATGACCGGTTGGTTGGCCAATCCCTCTTTTGGGTCCCCCGGATAATGTTTTCTATTCCTTATCACCAGCACTCGGGGTGTCGTATTAATGTAAAAACCTAGTTACATATTTCATGAAATCAAAGTTTTGTGTGACTATAATGCACTAAAAAAGTTTTTTACCCGGTAGAAGGATAACGCATAAGGGGGGCCCGGGGGTGATGGGGGTGGGGAAGGGGTGGGGGGGGGGGGGGGCTGGGGGGGGGCCTTTTTATGAAGTAGTGTTCTACTTGTTACCTACCCCCTCTATACCCTTTTACCCCCTTCCTTACCGAAACATTGTGTAGTCCAAAGTGTGGAACTTTGACTAGTTTTTCGATGAAGAAGAGATGGCCCCTCTAGTGAAACCCCCCCCCCTAAAAAAAACCCTCTTGTCCAACGCCCCGTTGATCCTTCAAGATCCTAGTTTACATTTTTCCCCCTTCATTATGATGATGAAAAGTTTTGAAGTTCTGACGTTATGAAACAAAAGACCAAAATATTGTGTGTTGTTTGGTCCCCAATTTTTGGGGCCCCAAATCCTCATCATATTGTAAGTCATCAAGGTCTCTCTTTTTAATTAACATTTGGTTTCGAATACCATTGAGGTACACTTTTTAATCCCCGCAAGTTAAAAGGGGGTTTGAACTAAGAATTTTTAAAAAGATCCATAAAAAAGTTTTTTAAGAAAATACAAAATATTTCCCATAGCAATATTAGGTTTAAGCAATTTTGGGGCTACATTTTAATGCAAACCTTCGGCCTTTTAAAGCAAAGGTCAAGAATTTAAATTTTCGAGTAAGTAAAAACCAAAAGATCATTTCTTTTTTGGGGTTATGGAACAAATGGTTGGGGGATTGATTTGTTTTTTTGGGAGCTAAGACAGTTGGGTTGAGATCCAAGTAACTTTTTTTTTTTAAAATAATGGTTTTAAGCTACTAAATCGATGCTATTATTCATTGTCAATCATAAATTGTATCAGCCCAGTTTGATGAATAAAAAACAAAACTTATAAAAAATACAGTAAAATTGTGTCAATGTTGAACACAAAAAAATTTTTGATTTTTTAAAAAGTTTTTGTACTAATACATTATTATGTTTATAAGTCACGGTTAATTATAATCTTTTGGTTTGTAAAGTGTTTTTTAAAATTTAATTATTTTTTTTTTAACTCTCACTACAAATTTTTTTTAATCAACTTTTTAAAAGGAATGGTTTACTTTTTTATAATTAGCGTGACTTTCAAATATACAGCTCACAATTCAATTTAAAAATTAGCATGATGAGCCAATTTTAAAATTTTTCACAATATAGTTTTTAAGATTCGGGTACTAATAAGAGTACAAACCATTTAAAATAACCCCTTTAATGATATAAATAATTTTTTAAAAAAAAAAATATATTTAAAAAAAACATTTTTTTTTTTTAATACTTTTAACACAAAAGTATTAATGGATTAAAAACCCGGATTAATGACGGGGTTTTTGAAATTTTTTTATAGCGAACGTTTTATCCAAAAATAAAAAATAGTGCTTCATTCAAACATAAATTTTAAATTGTTTCTTAGGTGACCTCAACAGTTCTCAAATATGTCATACATAGAGAATTAGAAGAAATTTTTTAAATCAAGAGAAAAAAGGGGTCGAAAAATTTCCCAGAATGTAAGACAGATACCCAAAAACTTTTGTAAAAACCATAAAAATAAAATTAAACTTTATGGCCCCTACCGGGAATATTTAATTTAATTTTGTAAAAAAAAAAAAAACTTTTGCTTAAAAATGAAAAATGCCTTTAGTTTGTTTTCCTTTATTATTATTTTTATTATTATTATTATTTTTTTATTTTTTTTTTATTATTATTAGCCCCATGTCTTCTACCGTTGGGTTTATACGCACTTCGCTAATGTGTATGGTAGGGGATTTTCAAATAAAAAGGGAAACCCTACATTTTAACGTGGGATGAACCACGGGGGAGGCCGGGGAATTCCCCAATTAAACAATTTTTTCTCTTTTTTCCCCATTTTAAAAGACTTAATTTGTAGGGTGGGTTTTTTTTAAAAAAAAAATTGGGTGAGATATGAAAGGGTAGAGGAAAATAGCTAACATAGTAACCTTCACCCCACCGTTGCGGACTAGATGAGCTAGATGCAAAAGATAATGGGTATATGGTACTACGTTTTTTCCCAGGGTTTCACAATCATAAATCTTTCATTCAGCTTGAATCTTGGGGGTTGGGGATATGTTTGGGGAAAAGGGGGGTTGGGAAATAAATTTCCCAAAAAATTCATGAACACATTTTGTAAATAAATAGTAAAACTAAAAGAAATAAAATCCCTTAATGGCGCTTTTTTGAACTTTAAAAAGGGGGGGGAAAGGGGAGTTGTTCATCTATAAAATAGTAAATTAGTTTAGGGTGATATTAATAAAAAAAGGGGGTGTACATTTACAAAGCATTTATCTTATGAATATAGTTTAAAGGTGTTGTTAAATTAATTTTTTTTAAACTTGAATTCTAAAATTAGTATTTTTTGCAAATGTGGGTTTGATTTGGGAGTCTGACCCTCAAATTCCCGAACCCTCTCTAGTATTATAGAGTTTGATTTTTGTAGGATCAAAAAAAGTATTAATTACATATTTATAAAGTCTTGATTTAAAATCACAATTTAAACTTTAGTTAGAGTTCTTATGTAGATGTGTGTTTTGGGAAAATAAAAAAATCAAAAAAAAGGAAAAATTATATTAATATTTATTAATTTCCCAAAAGGGCCCATTTTTTTTTTCTGACGTGGGGGGATATGACAAAAAAAAATAGCTTTAGTCAATGGTAACAACCCTTTGAAAAACAAAAAAAAAAACAATTGTAATACTTAAGTGTTAAAACTTTCTTTTTAAAGTTTTGAATTTGTATTCGAGTTTAAAAGAAAATTTAAAAGATTAGGTTCGAGAGTTTAAATTTAAAAACCCATCTTTTATTAATGAAAAACCATTAGAAAAAAAACCCTCAGTACATCCGACACGATTAAACCCCTGTTTCTCCCCGTCATTAGATCTGTCTATTGCAAAAAGGACGCCTTAGCCAAGGTTGGCAAAAACTTTTCCACCGTGTGCTTGGGACTACTGAATTTAAAATAGCTAGCTTTTTTCACATATTTGCTTTAATTAATGTATTTTTAAAAATATAAAAAGGTTAAATATTATGAAAGAAATGAATTAGAAAAATCAAATGTAAATTTTAATTATGCCTAAACTTTAAAAAAGAAAAATTTAATTAATTGTCAAAATGTTGTTTTGGGAAAATTTTATCAATAACTTGAAGAAAAAAACAATGAAAACCTTCGTAAAAAAAAATACAATTAAGATTTATATGATACAATAAAAAATATAGACATTAAATTTGAAACATGTTTTTGTATTATGATAGCCAAGATAAGGTGTTCGGTTATTAACTTGTTGTCTTCAAAAGTACAAAAGAACATTTTTAGGTCAAACCCGAGATGTTTTAATCATTTTTTTGCAAAATTCATTGTGACATGACACTGAAAAATAGTGTTGAAATATTTTTGTTTAAACCCAAGTTGTTTTTTTTCATGTCGGCGTGCCACACAAATGTGTCCACGTCCCATTACCATCCTTTGTTTTAGCCACCATGTGCCACGAATGGGTACAAACCCATTAAAAAAACCCTATATTATAGTAAAATGTTACAATGTTAAATTACTGTCAACATTGAAAACGTGTAGTTTATTTTTAGTGTAATTTTATACGAATTGATTTTGATGAATATAAAAAGGACAGGCTTATTCACATGACTTGCCCCTATAGTTAAATACCTGAAAATATGTAATTTTTTTTATTTGATATTTAGGTGCATTTTCTGAACCGACTGATTATATCACCCGGGGTTTTAAAAAATAATTTAAAATTTTGGGGAGCATACAAAACATTTACCCCCCCTGCCTTTAAATTCTTTCGTAAAAGGGAAAAAACCGTCACCCCCCAAAGGGCTTATTTTTCAGCCAAAGAATCGAACCGGGCACTTAGCTCATTAACAACACGCTACCCCTGAATAAGTGTCGGCCCACTGGTAGGAGATCTAGTAATTTTTTAAAAAATATTTAGTGTCAGACAAGACCCTTTTCTAAAAAATTTGGACTGTACGGAGACACACCCCAACGATCTAAAAGGAACCCACCCCAAAAATTTGAAATAAATCAATATCCCGTAAAAAAGAGAGATACAACCCCAAATTGTGTAAAAATCGAGAGTGACCCAAAATGAATGTTAAAAGCCTTTTCTGCAACCAAAACCGTACCCGTGTGAAAATAGAATTTTTACTAAAAATGGGTAAAAGGGATAGAAAAAAAAACACCTCCATCAATGTCATTGCAAGGTTAGAGTGGGGGGTTGTTAGTGGGGGTGGGGGGGATGAAGGGGGGGAACAGAAAAGGGGGGGATGTACTTTAAAATTTAGCTGGGTTTTCCTTTAAAACTGGTCCTGTACATCTCTTTTATTAAGACCTCTGGGATTTTTTTCCTGTCCCTTGCCAACAAAACCCTGTGTGTGTGTGTTGTGTGTCCCGTATTTTTTTAAATTTTTTATCCTTCTCCTCTGAGCAACCCCCCACCGAAACACATGCTAGCTTCCCCAAAAGTCCCGGCGCCACAAAGGCTCAAATATACTAACCCAAAAAAAGTCATTGTTGCCCAAACGATTTGTTACCAGGAAAAAAACAGGAAAATTGGGAGAGGGGGGGGTGTGGGAAACAGGGGGGGGGGGAGAAAAAGGAGCACAGGGCCCGGACAAACTTTATTTTATGTGAGAGTAAAAACCCCCAAAAGAACACACAAAATACAATACACATAATAAAACACGGGGAGGAAAAAAAAAGGAAAAAAACCTCACGTTTTTTTTTGCAAAAGAAAAAAATATATATACGGGAATGGTCAAATTGTATAGTTTCACCCCAAAGATGTAAGATCCCCGAAAAAGGGTTTTTTAAGGGGGGGGGGGGGGTTTTTGGATAGGGGGGGGAGGGAACTATGAATCTTTTACAGTTGAACATTGGCACAGGTTTCCCATTTTGATAACATCCCCATTTTTTGAGGAAAATAAAAAAAAAAGAAGAGGGGAACAATTTGATTTAAAAAAAAATGAATTTAAAAAATTATAGGCCTATTGGATAATTTGGTCAAAAATTTTTCTGCAATTTTATTTGGAAGGGACACTTCGGAAAATTTTTTTTTTGTGGTTTTTTAAAGGAGGGTTTGTTTTTGTTTAAATTACGAAGGACGTTTCCCTAGTGTTACCACCTCTCATACCCCCCTTTTAAAAAAAAAAAACAACTACTAAAAAGAAAAAAATTCTTGTATTTTAAGCAGAGGAAAATATGGTTTGTGAAAACCAAATGGTTCAAGTTTTGGGTCGTTTAAACCTTTATAAGGACGTACCTTGAACTGGTTCGTTGAAATTAAATAAAGTTTTAAACAAAATATGGGGAAATTTATTTTGGGGAAAAATGGAGGGGGAGGGGCGGAAAAAAAAAACCACAAAACTAAAAAAGAGTGAAAAAGGCATCCTTGTTTGAAATAAATACCATTTAAATTTTCCCACGAGAACCCAAAAACAAGACCCCGATTCTTCTTTTGAGGTTGTAGAAAGTTTAACTCTGTGTTTTAATGTCTAATATGCTATATGAAGGTTTTAGAATTAACTTTTGGGTAGGTTATAAATATAGATATCATCCCCCGTCCTTTCTAACCTTCAAATTATATCATGTCTAAATACACTATTGTTTAAAATTTGAAGGTTAATTGATGAATGTATCGCATTACGTGGGGTAGAGAGAAAACCTTTAGGGCATAACATCCTCAATACATACCAGGGTCCCAAACCCCGATATCCCTTAAAACGGGTCCAGTATATCGGGAGATGAAGCCTTTTGGGCCCAAAAATTTTAACCTTTTGGGATTTGGATTTCCATAAGGCGCAACTTACTAAAATACATTTTTGGGATATAAGGGTTAAATATATCGATCGAAAAGAGCGGTTCATCTTTTAAAAATAATACTTTAAAAAGGAAAAAATTTTTTAAATTTAAAATTAATTAAAAACAAAAACGTTTGGAAAAATAAAGGTGAAAATAAAATTATTGACGAATTGAAAAAAAATGCACCGAACACTTAAAAATCGTGGATTCCCTCATCCTTGGTTAAAAAACCCTTCAAAAACCGAAAATCCTAAAACAATAAAAAATGGGGTGACCATAATGTATTACAAACTTTTACCCTCTGGTAGATAAGTGTACCATAGGGGGTCGTGACAAATTTTTTTGGGCCCCCCACCTGTTCCCCCCGCGGGGCGCCTGACCTATCTCAAAAATTTCCTCATACCCCCCCCTTACACAAAGCGATAGAAACATCGCCTTTTAACCATTCATCCCCGTAAACGGATAAAAAAAATTTTTTCATATAATATTAAAATTAAAAATTAAAATTCCCTTTTTTTTTTTTAAAAAAAATTAAAAATTTTCTTATCTTGAAAATTAACCGTTTTGTATTCTTGATTTTTTTTTTAAAGATAGAATCTTGAATCTTTAATTCGTTTATCCCATTGAATTTCAGTATGGAATAAAAAATTTTAAAACCTTTTCTTTAAAAAAACAAAAATACTTGCACCGCGTCTTAAAACCCCTCCGAAAATTTTAGATAAAAAAATAATTACCTAAAGGGTTTGGGGAAATTGGTAAGGTTGAATATAGATGAAGTGTCCCGCATTTTTTGTGAAGGAAAAGTGGAAACCATTTTTAAAAACCCCCCGTTCACCAGAGAAAAAATTCGAACCTCAATATCCCCCTCCTCGGCAGTTTTGTCAAAGGAATGGTGTTAAAATAAAATATGCCCCCGGGTGGGGAAAATTTAAAAATTTTAAAACAAATTTGGTAAAAGGAATTTTTAAAAACTTGTAACTGGGAAAGTAACAAACCCAAAAATAATGAAAAAAAAATAAATATGATAGAATTTACATAAAAAAATGTTTTATTTTTGTCTATGTCGTAAAATTTAAAAAGCTTATCTTTTTTCAGTGTCACCAAGTCTAAAAACACTTTTTTTAAAATTTATTTTGAAAAATATATTTTCACTTTAATAAAAAATTTTTAATTTTTAAAAATTCCGATTCAGTGAAAAAATTTAAAATTCAATTCATAAATACAAGATTGACCCCAATTTTTTTTTTTATTTTTTAAATATACGATAAATTGTTTGGCGGGTTTCCATGTCTGTCATAGGTTTTGCCAATAAGCAAAATAGTTTTAACAGGGGCAAAAATTTTTATAAAAAATACGAACCTAAAAAACAAGGTAAAACAATAATTTCCCCCCCTAAGAGTAGGCCTAATACAGTCTATCTGAAGAAAGTCTTTTAGTAAAACACAACTGAAAACATACTTCACACACCGGATGTCCTTTTCCCGAAATAAAACAAATTATTTTTTTTGTGATTTTCGGGAGCCTTGTTTTTTAAACATAATAACCACCCCCCCCACAAACCACCCTTTAATCCAACCATGAAATTCAAAAAAATAAGAGGGGGAAATGCGGGGGGGGAGGGGGTAAGAATGGGAGATCAACATGGGGGTATTTTTTAGTTACCAAAAAAGATAAGAGAAAAAATTTCTAACCCCCAAAAACATGAAAAATTTTTTTTGGGGGGGGGGGAAGGGGGGGGGGGGGTTGAAGAAAGGGGCATTTACCCCCCATTGTCATATTAGAAGCCCCACTTCCCCCTTTTTTACATTTATTCATTTGGGCTTGTGCTGTAATTAATGTTTGGACATCACCTGTGCTTAAAAAAACCAATTTAAGTCGTAAAAGGTTTTTTGGGTAATATTTATTTTACTTTAGAAAAAAAAAAAGGCAAACATTTTGGGGTCGTTCCTTTATGTTCTGCTCCTTTGGGGCCCTGCTGGAAATGAATAAACACACCTAAGCCCCCTTGGTGGCGGAAAATTAAACGCTTTCTATTATTAAAAGGCCTGCTATAAAAGGAAGATTGGAATTTGAGTCCCATAGGTCTTTTTTAATGTTTTTTTTCTTTAATTTTCCCACTTGCTTTGCTTAAATTTTGGTTAGATTACCTCTAAAATGGGTTTTTTCCTAAAAAATTCCTAATACCAATTACATATAGCGTATAACCTGAACAGATTTTAAGTGCGTGATTTTAAAAAAAATGGGGCACTGTCGCAGCTTGTAAAAAAGAGCCAAAACTTATTTAGTCACGATAGGCTGCTGTTTTTAGTGTAAAGGGGAATGAACTTGTGTATGTTCCCCCACACCATATCCAAAATTACCAAACGTTTTATAAGACGCCCTATAGTATCCACGTAGTGGGGGTTCATTTTTACCTGGGCCAATTATTTTAATGAGGATTAGAAAAACCATCCCCGGTTGGGTTTTAACAAAAGGTTATCCTGGGAAAAACAAATGACATGACCTGTGTGCAATTTTAAAAGTGTCCGTCATCAGGGCCCATAAGCTCCCGTCTCACACCACTGGTCGTGCGTTGTGTGTGCGACGCGCGTGCCTAGGGAGCAAAGGGGAAAAAAAAAGATCTATAAAACCGAAAATTTGCTATGCATTGTTTTTGAATAATTACTTAAATTTTCCGTTGACAATGGGGGACAAAACGACAAAATTTCTTGTTAATAAAATAGGGATGACCCTAATGAAAAAGGGGGGAAAATTTTTCACAGTGCTTATTGTGAAGCCCTTCAAAAAGGGGCAAAACCGCCCTTTTAAATGTAGTTTTTTTAAATATTATTTAAAAATTTTCAAAAGTGTTAATTATAGAAAACTCTATTACTCTTTATTCATTTTAAAGTTTTTTCAAAATGATCCCCATGCAATGGGGTTTTTTTAATTGGATTATAGTGAATGTAATATCAAAGAATTGATTGGCATTTATATACAATCTTAAGTATAAAATCCTTAAAAACCCAAAATTTCTCTCAAACCTTTAATATTCGACGTCGTCTCTCCCCCCCCCCCCCCCCTTTCTCTCTTGTATGAGGGATCAACAAAAAACCCATATATATAAATCAAATTCCCCATAATTTTCAGATTCCCGGTTTTCAATTCAGGACACCGGAATTATAGGGGAAATATTCCTGACATTTTAGCAGGAAGCATCCCAAATCCCCCCAAAATCCCTTTTTCTTACGGGGTATTTATACCCAAAAGGGGGAAATTTAAAATTTCAAATTTAAAAGGGGGGGAATGACAATTAAATCAAAACCCAAAAATTTCGATTTCGTGATAAAAATGGAACCCCAATAATTCAATAAGCATTTTCCAGAACATTAATTTAAATTTTTGGAAAAATTTAATAATTAATAATATTATTACATTATTAACTTTTATCTAAATAATTTTTAAGCGTTTTAAAAAAAAATTAATTCTTTAACGCTGTGTGATGAATTAAAATTACGATTATCCTCATGGTTTTAAAAAAAACTTTGTCAACTTTTATTGCTCAATTTTTCAAAGGGGGCAGTAAAGCCCCCTTAAAAATTTAAAAGTTTTGTTTTTTATCAATGTCAGTTATTACTAAAAATTTAAAATTGATTTTTAAACCCAACTGGTTTCTGGGGTCATAGTGCCGGGTAAGTAAACGATTGGCGCCCTTTTAAATTGTATGACTGAAATTTTTTACAATGAGGTATCGTTTTTTCCCCGTTTACAAAATAAAAAAAAAAATTATATTTTATTGTTAATAACATAAATTTATTGTTTAAAATGCTAATGAATTTGAAACCGAGGGACCCCCTACCTGCCTCACTTAAATGTTTTTTAATTTAAAAAAGAAAATTAAAATATGTTTGGCGCTTCATTTTTTCTTCTTGGTCAACAAACCCAAGGTTGTTTTTATGTTATTTTATCCTCCCTCCACTTCCGGGATGCTGCCCCCCCATTGGTAAAATAATATGTACTAATATTCAAGTGTGGTGGTTTTCCCTTTTCCCTTTTACACTTAAATTTTTATAGTGATCAGGGAAGTGCCTACCAATTTCACCCAAAAAAAAATTTAACATCCTTCCGGGTTTTTTTCACCACCACAGCCCAAAAAAGGGTGAGGGTTTTTTTCTCATCCGAGGAATGTGCTGGGGTTTTTATGTTCAAAATAAACCCTCAACCCAGCTGGGCTTGAACCACAAACATCCGGTTTGAGGGGAGCATTTTTTCCCCAAAAACTGAGATCGACTGGTTTGGCATACTCGAGGAATTGCTACGAAATAAATTGAAGTTTATCGAAAAAACGACTTCTCCTTTTTACAAATGTTGAAAAACAGTCGGGGAAAATTTTTATTATCATTTTTTGTTGGGGTGCTTCAATCTTAAATACTGATAAAATAGGCCAAACTCACATTGTTCGTATATCCCTAAAAAGGTATTTTAAAAAGTGTTATTTAAAAAAGGGAATAATTTGTTTGTCTGTCAGAAAATTGTATCTACCGCCGCAGAGGCTGACATTTTAAAAGATTACCCCTGCACACGAATGTGTTTCTCAAAGCCAAAAAATTTTTATTTTTTCTAATTGCTTTTTAAATTAAATTAAAAAATAGTTAAAAACAAAATAAAAAGGCTTTGGGAAAAATTTGACCTTGGGTAAAAAATCTTACCCCAAATTATTATAAAAATCAAAGTAATAAGGTTAAGAATTTAGCTTTGCTTTAAACCTTTCCTACCAATTATAAATTGGGAGCCAAACCCAAAATGCTAGTGGGTTTTTTTTAACCTGCTTTTTTCCGAGTTCAGTGCCATTATTTCCGAATGGGTAGATTAGGGCCTTTTGCATGACACACATAAAAAAACACTAATGACAAAGTGAATGATCAAAGTTGACCCCAAAAGAATTTGTTTTTTTTTTCTAAAAAAGGGTCATACTTTTTTCATAACCCTCAAGTCCAATTTTTTAAAGATTTGTACAGAGAGGTGTATAATTCCTCACCCTTAAAAAAAAATGCAGGGCAAGGCACCTCGTCTTACACCCCAATAAGTCGTCCTGAAAGGGGGGGGTTATGTCGTCATCCTTTGACCCAAAATAAAGGGGGCCCCCCGTATCACAGTTGTTAACTTCCTATTTTGAAGTTAATGTGGGGTTGAAGAGAACTGGGAAAAGGGGGTCAGTACTTTTTGCTATATTTTTTCAAAAAATCTTTTCGGGAAAAAAATCAAAAATTGGGGAGTAAAAAAAAATAGAGTTTTATTTCTACACAGGGAATCAATTTCTTGATATCAGCATGTTACTGGGTAATTTTACCCGAATATTTTTTTTATTTTAAGAACCCTTGGAGCCATTTTAAAAATTAATATGTGTGTTATTGGCGCAATTTTGTTTTTATTAAGGCAAATAATTATTTTTCTAAAATTTAAAAAAAAGTAGCCTCCTTAAGCGTTTCCCCCCCCACCCCACCTTAACTTTTTTGGGGGTGTAAAAGGTTTGGTTTTTTTGGTTTAACTCCATAAAAATTTACTTAAATTTTTTAACTCCCACTTTTTCCCCCACCCCTCACAACCACATAACACACCTTACGTGCCCTTTTTTATCCGGGGGATTACATTAATAAAACAAAGGGGTTTTTAAAGGGGGGAAAACATAGTTTTTTGAGGAAAAGTACCGAATTTTATTTTTTGTAATCTGGTAGGCCATCTAAAAAAAATAATTCCCATACCCCGTCCGGGGTTAAAAATTCACCGTAAATCTGGGGTAGTTGAAAAACCCTTCCTTTTATTTGTCTGCGTGACCCCCCTATGAGGAAGTTTGCTTGTACTTTATTGTTTTGTTTTTCTCGATTTACACCTTTGGGTGAGCAATGTAGTCTACTAATTTACTAATGTGTTCAGAAGAGGAAAGTTTAACAAGAAAGTGTAACCGAATTTTTGGGGGAAGAGGGAAAGACATTTAGTAAAAACCACCCTAATATACCCGGCCGTGATTCGAGTATTCGGATTTTTAAGGGGTGTTTGTCGTTTTCTGTTAGAAAATAGTATTGTATGGATAAGTTTGTGTATTTGTTCAAGTTAAAGTAAATTCTGAATATTTTTGATATCTAGAAAGGTAAAACCAAATGCCCGAATAGAAACAAATAAAGTTGTAGCCCGGGAATCTTCGTGAGGCGTAAAATAAATAAAAAAATAGTATTTCTAGTTGCTTAAATGGTTCCAACCGTTTGAAAATGGTTTGTTTTTTCTTGTTATTTTTAAGTCAGTTGAAAAGTTTTTTTATTATTTTATTTTTTTTTGATTTACGGCGGGTACCCACAATTTAACAAATTAAGTCTGATGAAAAAATATTAAATTAATTAAAGTTAATTCACTGTCAATACATTAAGGACTCCCCCTAAAGCCTTTGTCACATTTTTTTTTGTGTATTTAAATAAAAAACCCGTGATTATTTTACTTTTTCCAAAAACGTATTTTAAAAATGTTAATTTTAATTGGCTGGTTTTACATTATATATTATAATAAAATTTATATAATATATATATTATATATATGTGTCGAAATACATCTAAAACGGCTTGATGGAGTTGGTTTAAACTTATAAGGGATTTTTTTTTATGCTAGAATTTAAATTAATGAAAAAAAAACTAATAACTTTTCAAAATTCAATTTTTTTTTTGAAAATTACTAGCTTTTTATTAAAATGAATTGGGTTGTTTTAAATGAAAATAACAATGTATACCCCTTTTTTAGGGGAAAGGGTTTTTAATTAAAAATAATTTTTTAATTTTTTATTTGCACCCGTCTTACTACCCTGTTCGGGTTTACGCACTTCGCTAATGGCAATGGTAGGGTGATTTGGATAAAAAAGGGGGACTCAGTTTAAGGGGAACCAATCAGGTTAGGCTGGCTTTTACCATTACAAATTATGATTAATACATTTTTTGTCAGAGGTTAAGGAATGGTTTGGGAGCTAACTGTAACGGGACCAGGATTGAACCCGCCCCACACAAAGTCTGTACCTTTCCCTTTTGATCCTAGGTAACCCAAAATTTAATTTTTAAAGTAACTAAGTTTACAAAAATAAAATTTTAGAAAAAGGTAAATATACTCTTAAAAATTTGGGATTGAGGGGAGCTTTCGTAAAATAAAGTATGTTTTTTTTTTCTAAAAAAAAAAAGAAAGAATTTGCGATAGTTCTGATGATCATTTGGAAAGTTTTTTTTAAAAAAAAATTGGATATAATATGTGTTTAAATTTATGTCTGGAGTGATTCATTTTTTATTTGGCAACCATGTCTTACACCCGTTGGGTTATAGCCCAGTAAATCACGTAAGGACATGATTTGGGGAAAGGGTTTAAATAGAAGGTGAACCCCCATTTTGTGGAGGGGAGTGGAGAAACCTTTAGGAAAAAAACCCCCCCAGTTCACCGAACGAGATTGAACCTTGATCTTCCCGTCCTGGCAGTCTAGATCAACATAAATATCGGTTTGGGTAACTAGCCAACAAGGTGGGGAGTGTTTGTTGATCTTAAAAATAATGTTTTTTTTTTTGTGATTTTAGGGGAAAAAAATTAATGTGGGGTTTTTAACTGATATTTATTTTTGAAAAATTAGTTACAAACTTTAATAATAGTAAAAGTAAGTATAAACGTGTCGAATATTTATTTTATTTTTTAACAGGGGGTGTCATATTTTTTTTAAAACGAAATATTCCCCTTTTAAGCCTCTTTTACGAACATCTTGGTCTTTTTTTTTTGTGGTTTGGGTTTTTTTTTTTTTTCAAAAAAGATTTATTTAAAAAACTAAGAGAGTGATCCGTGAACACCTTGACAAAGACATCAAGTAAGACTTTTTGTCAAATATAAAAAGGGGGGGGGAGAGGTTGAAAGATAGGGGAGACAGAAATTTTTAACCAAGCATTCCGTACAAAAATAAAACCATCATCAATAGCCTATAAATAATTTCCAAGGTAAAAGAAGTTTGTTTTAAAATAATAAAGTAAAATGAACAAAAGCCGACATCTTTTGTGGGTTGGGGGGGGTGGGGGGGGGGGGGGGGGGGAGAGAGGAAAGATAGAGTAAAAAAACACGTTCCCATTAAAACTCACCGGTTGTGGGGAAGAAGCAATCGTTAAAAAAAAATTTTAAAAAAGAAATCACAGTTAAGAAATAAAAATTTGTTCATAAAGTTTCGTTTTTCTTTTTTACGCTTAATGTTAAGGTTGGGGTTTTTATTTTTTAGTCCCTACAATCTCTCTTCTTGCAAAGTTAATGAAAACCTTTTCTCTCTCTTCCCTTTAGAAAAAAAACTTGAGGCGGGGGGGTGAAGACATTATTTGAAAAATTAGAAAATTATCAACTACGTTATAAAAAATACACTTTTAAAAAAATTTAATAAATTTTAAAAAATTTAAATTTAAAATGCCTAATAATTTTTTAACTATGCGGTATACACTTCATGGTATAAGTGTTTTTTTCCGCAGTAACTAGATGCCAATACGGGGGATCAAGGTTTTTAAAATTGATCGGGAGTATTGATGTTTTTTTTCCAAACATTTTCCCCCTCTTCCCCAAAAGTAAAAAGGGGGTACCTTTTATAAAATAAACCTACTTAAACTTTATCATTGAGCCCCTTTTTCACTATCACACTTAGACGACAATGTGCAATAAAAAATAGAAAAAAGGGGGGGGGGGGGGACAGTTTTACCTGCGGGGGTTTCATGATCCCTCTTGCTATGATTCCAAATTTATTTTTCCCCTTGACCCCTTTGCAAAAATTTTCCAAATTTTATTTTTTTTTTTTATGGCAAATTTTTCATACATTTTAAATCATCCGGGGGAAGATTTTACATAAAATTATCGTGAAAAAAACCAAATAGCCTGTTGTAGGGATTAAAAAAATTTTTCCAATTTTGCATGTTTTATTTTTTAAAACCAACAAAATTAAAAAAAAAAATTTTTAACTGGGAAATTGTATCTTCCCTTTTGCCAAGCATGGGGGCAAGTTCTTAAAATGAAAATTTCCCGGTTTTCCCGCCCCATTGTTTTTTTTTAACCCTGGTTTTTTTTTGCGTATTAGTCCCCATTGGGGTTTTACATTACAGTAATTACGCTAAGGAAAGATATAGAGAATGTAGAGTTTGTTAGTTTTTCCCCAAAATTGGGGGAAAGGGGGAGGCGAAACCCTTTTTTGGAAAAAAAAAACACCTAGGAACGAAGGGATTTGACCCCCTAACCCGTCTATTGAAACCCAAATAAAAAAAAAGTGACTTTAAAAAAATTGGAACCCGATTGCGGCCCGCTATGTTGAAAAGTTGATAAATTTTAGACTTTAATTAAAATTTTATAATCCAAAAATAAAAAATTTTTTTTTTCCCTCAGAAAAATTGTAACTTTTCTGTGATTCTTTATGCGCAATAAAGGGGCCTGGCTGTTTAGAATTAAAGTCATTCTGTCTTTCTTGTCGTAAAACGAAATTTTTTTTAATATTGTCCCCTCATATTTTGTACAGTTTTGCTTGATTATTTAACTTTTGCATTCAAGAACCCCTTAAAAAAAAAAGTAGAGGAAAAGGGTTTAATTTATTTGTTGCTGATGATTTTTTCAAGTTAGTCCTGGGGATCCACACTTTATTAACAGGCCCAATTTTTTTATTGTCATCTTTTTTTTTTTGGTGCATTAAAGGGGACAATGCACTTTTGTAATACGTTTGGCCCTTATGGCGGTGTGAAATTTTTGCAAAGTCATTTTTGGTATTTTGAATTTTCGGTATATTTTCTTGGTTTGAACCCTTATTTTTGGGTAATTTTAAAAGAAATTTAATTTTTTTTTAAAAAATTTTGGAACAGTTTAAAAGCTTTTGTAAAATGGGGATTATTAAATATATATATTTATTATATTAAATATATTATTTTTATATATATTTAAAAGGGATAATTACTAAAACACAATTTTTTTAATCCCCAAATTGCTGGAATGGGAAAAAAGCAGGTTTTTTTAAAATATACTTTATATTTATAAAAATTTAAAAGATTTCCCTGTTAAAGGTTTTTTTTATTTTTTTATTTTTTTTGTAAAGTGGGTTTTTTTTAATTTTGTGATTCTTTATTTTATTTTTTTAAAATTTAGGTCATTTTTTTTAAAAAATTTTTGAAGTTTTTTTAAAGAATTTTTTGCCCCTTTTAAGTTTTTTTTTGGGGTCACCGGTTTTTTTTCTTTAAAAAAAATCATAAAAGGGTTTGTTTTTTATCCCGAACTTTTTTAAAAAAATTTTTTGGGTTCGATCTTGAAATTTTTTAAAAACTACCAAAAGGAAAAATTTAAAAAATTTAAAAAGCTCCCGCATTTGCAAAAAATTTAAAAATAAAAATTTTTTGGGGGGAAAATAATTCCTCGGGTAACCCCCCCCTTTTTAAAAAAACCCCTTTTTCCCCCCAAAAATGGCAACCCGGAAAAACAACAGTTGTTGGGGGGGATTTGCCCCCCAAGGGGGGTAAGTATTGAAATTTTTCCCCTGCTTACTTTTTCTCCCCGCCGGGGGTTTTCGCAACCTAGTTAAAATTTTAATTTAGGTATGTTTAAAAAGGGGGTTTTGAGAAATTTTTTCCCCCAACTTTTTGGGGGGGAAGAAGGGAAAAACCCAATTTAGGAAAAAAAAAAAAAACCGGGGAAACGGGGGAATTTTAAACCCCCCAAAAACCCCAAAAAAAAGGGCTTTTTAATTTGGGGGCCCTTTTTGGGCCCTAGCTTTAAAAAATAATAGGCAGGGGTTTTGGGGTTTTTTTTGTCCCCCCAAATTTTTATAAAACTTTTTAAAATTTTTCCGTGAGTTTTTTTTGGGCCCCCTTGCTCCCTTTTCTCCCCCTTTGTAAATTTTTTCAAATCCCGAAAGGGGGGGGGTTTTTGGGGGGTTCCCAAAGGGTAAAAACCCCCCCCCCCCCCCCAAAATTTTTGAAAAAAATTGTGGGAAATTTTTTTTTGGGTTTAAAAAATATAACTTTTAAAATAAATAAAAAATTTAAAGGGGTTGTTCCCCTAAAAAGATTAAAAAGGCTTTAGAGGGGGTTTTAATTTTAATCTAAAATTTTCCCCTTTTTAATTTTAAGGGGTTTTTGGCATTTGGGGAGTTTGTTCCCATAAAAAACACTTCAGATTTTTTTTGGGTGTTTAATTTTTTGAAATTTTCCAACTTTCAAGTTGGGGGTTATTTTTCCCAAATAAAAAAAATTTGAAATTTTAGGGGGGTTTTACTTTAAAAAGTTTTTTCTAGTCTCTCGCTTTCTAGAACCCCCCCCCCCCCCCCCCTGAAATTTTTGGTTGGTAAATTTGTTTGTATTTTTTATTAAAAAAACAATTTTCAAATTTTTTCCCCCCCCCAAAATTTAATAAAGGGAAAGAACTCCCCATCAATTTTCCCCGTTTTTTTTTTGAAATGGAGGAAAATTTATAAAAATTGTAAAATAATAATTTTTAACTAAAAAAACCCGAGATAAAATTGCCCCTGAAAACTAAAACTTTTTATTAAAATTTTAAAGATTTTAAAAAATTTTTTTTTTAAAAATTAACTTTTAAAATTTGTTTTTTGGGGCCCCAAAAAAAAAATTTTTTAAAATTTTGGGCCCCCCAAAAAAAAATTTTTTTAAAAAAATTTTTCGTCATTTTATAGGGGATGAATTTTAAGGTTTGCATTTTATTAAATTTGTTTTTTATAATTTTGAAAAAAAAAAAAAGGGGTAATTTCCGACTCCATTTGATCTAAAATGAAGAGAAGAATTTTAAAGGCCAATTTTGAGAAAAAGGAAAATTTTTTTTTTTAACCCTCTAATAAACTGCTTTTTAATTTTAGGGTTAAAAAAGGGACCCAAAATACTGCGTTGAAAAAAAAAAATTTTTTAGGGCCCGGGGGGGCCCATAAAAAAGGGGGGCAAAAACAAAAAATTTTGGCTGTTTTTTTGAAGGTTTTAAATATTCCCCCCCTTTTAAAAGTTTTGGAAAATTTTAAAAGCCCAAATTTTTTGTGTATGTTGAAAATTTTTTAGTTTTAAAAAGAATATTTACCCAAGTAAAAAAATTTTTCTTTTTAAAAAATTCCAATGTTGAAATGAAAAAAATTTTTCTTTAAATATTTTCGGAGCTAACTTTAAAAATTTAAAAATTTTTTGATCGGGCCCAAAAACCCCCTTAAAATATTTTGACGAAAAGTTGAGGGTCCCTTTTGGTTTGAAATATTAAAAATTTAAAAAATAAAACAATCAAAATTTTAAAAAAGGAAAATTTGAAAAAAAATTTTAAAAATTTTTCCTTTCTTGCTCGGGGTAAAAGAAAAACAGACAGATGGACAAAAAAGGGGGGGTTTTTGGGGAAAACTTTTAGGGTTAGGGGGGGCGGGAACGTTGGACTCCTAAAAAATCCAAAATTTTTTTTTTTTAAAATTTAAAAATCACAATCGTGTTTAAAACTTTTAAGGAAAGCGAGAAAGTAAAAATATTGATATTGGGTCCAAAGGGTAAAACTTCGTTTTTAAATGTCGTTTTCCCGGTTTAAAAAAATTTTTAAAAAATTTTTTTAAAAGGGGTTGCACAGTTAGGTTTTTTAAAATTCAAATTAAATTTTTAAAAATCTTTTTATCTTTTTTGACCAATACAAAAGGAAAATAGGGCTTTGAAAAAAAAATGATAAAGATAGTCTTTTTTAAAAAAAAACATTTCCCCTGAGGGGTTAAAAAGAAAGAGAAAAAACCTTTTTGGGTTTCCCCACCTTATTTTTGGTATTGGGAAAATTTTTTGGGGTTTTAAAGGATTAATTGTATCTCTTTAAAATAAAGTTCAAAATTGTTTTTAATTTTTTTCCCAATTTTCGAAACGTTTTTAAAAATTTTCATATAAAAAGGTATTTTATTTTTCTTGATTAAATTTTTTTCTTTTTTAATTTTTTTGGGGTATTTCAAAAAGTTGAGGATACAAAATTTTTGGTTTGAAAAAGCCCTAAAATATTTTCTGAAAAAAGAAAAAAGAGTTTTTTTAAATATCTTAATAAAATCTTAGATCGAATTTAAATTCAAAATGGTTAGAGAAAATTTGGGAAAAATAATTTTCTTCTTTTCACTTTTTTTTTTAAATTTCTTTTTTTTTTGGGGTTTAAAAAGGGACAGCCGTCATGGGAAAATCATTGCAAATCCACTTTTTTTTTTTGGGGGGGTTATAAAAAAGTTTTATAAAAATTTTCGATTTTAAAATTTTTTTGCGATCAAATCTTTCTTCCAAAAAAATTGGGGGAAAAAAAAAAAAAATATTTTTCTTTTAATTTTTTTTATATTTTAAAAATGGGCCCCAATTTATTATAATTATTTTATTTTAAAAATTTTTAAAATTATTTGGGGGAAATTTGGATATTTGGGTTTTTAAAAGACCCAAACTAATCTGTCGCCCCCTTGTGCCCCCATCTGGGGGGAAAATATTTAAAAAAAGTGTGTGTAAAAAATTTTTTTTGTAAAACCCCCTTTATATTTTTATTTGTAAAAAAATTTGAAAATTTTTAAAATTTAAAAAAATATTGTTTTTTTTAAAAAATTCCCTTTAAAAATTTTTTATTAATGTGGTTTTTTTTTTAAAACAAGAATGTTTTTAAACGATCAAAAAACCAGTTTTAAAACGGGAAAATAAAATTTTCCCCATTTTTGGCTAGTATTTGGGGAGGGCAATATTCAAAAAAGGGTTATTGGTTTTTTTTTGGGCAAAAAAAAACCCGTGGGCCCTATTTTATAAAGCCAATTAATTATAAAAATAAAGAAGGGAAAAAATAAATTTTTTAAAATTTAACAATATATAATTTGGGGATTGAGTAAAAAAAATATTTTTGATAAAAAACAATCTACAAAAAGGGGAAAAATATAAACATGTAGAACTTAGAAAATAAATTCAGGTTAACATGTACTGTAAAAAAACCCTAACCCCAACTTTTTAAAACATATTTTCTTTCTCGAGTTTTTCATGACAAAAATAATGCCCTTTCACGGGGGCCCCGGGGTACAAAAAAAAGGGGAAATTTGATTCTTTTTCCAGTTTGGGAATTACTACACTACAACCAAATTTTTAAAAACTTCCATACTTTTACTTGTGTTTTCCTGGGAAAAAAAAGAAAAAGGGGGGGGCGGGAAGGGGGTTTAAAAAAAAACTTTGTCGCTAAAAAAAAAAGTGAATTTATAGAATCACACGAAAGCTATGGGTTATTTAACAAATAATAGTGATTTATCTAAATTTACCAGTGATTTTATAAATTTACCTATGCATTTGGTGAAAGTATGAAACATGAACTATATTATCTACATTTACCGGTGATTTTACAAAAATATCTAGTGTATGTGGATAAAATATAGAATATAGAACATAAGAGTTCAAACTAAACCTTAGATAAATAACCTAAACCTAAGCTAATATATAGGACTATTCTAAGCTTGTTATACTAACCTAACTTGCTTATACTAACCTAACCAAACCTAATCTTGACGTTACTTATTAACATTCACTGGTGGTTGATGGTAATTTTGTAAGCTCACGGTGATTTTGTAAATTTTGGCGAGTCTGTGAGATAGTAAGAATTTTCTACATTCCTTAAATGAACCACTAGCTTTGTAGAATCACCGGGACTTTAAAACATCTCACACACATTTTTTTTAGCCACGTCTTACTACTATTCGGGTTAGGGCCTTTGCTCTTATGCACCAATATGCAAGTAGGTTAGGAATGAGAAAGGTTGAATTGAGTTAAATGTACCTTCATTCACATGGAGAGAGAGAGAGGGTGGGGAAACCATTTGGGGAAAACCACCTGTAGTACACCTGGCAGGGATTGAACCATGATCTCCCGTTGTCGTCAAACTTAGTCTATTGCGAGAGTAGCTCTTTAGACCATGCAGCCACCAAAGCAGGTCATGCCAAAATGATGATTATTTAAGTGGCTTATAAAAGATCAACATAATAATAGGAAATATATTGAATTGATAAACCATATGAACCCGCTTAGTGTTAAAACCAAATAAATCAAAATTAATTTATATGAGACAGTTCATAGCTTGGGTGGATGGGTTTTGTCTACACATAACTTTAATTTATGATTCATTCATTCAATTCCAGCCTAGGGAAAATCAAACAGAACCATTATCCAATCCAGTCTGTCTATTTGCGTCTCTCTCTCTTTCTCATACATTATATGCATGTATACGAGGTCTGTAGTTGTCCACTAACAAGGCCACCACTATCGGATATATGTGTATGTCGTAACACGCACTATACTCTCCACAAACATACCCCACCCCCTTTTACTACCCCCTTTATACCCCTCCACACTCCCCTCGTAAAAGCCCCATCCTAACCTCTTCACTATCGCATTCACTTTCAAATTGGATTGCGCTTTATCGGGTCACCAGACCCCTAGCGACAATAATTACCCAGCCCCCCACCTCTCCCTCCCAGCCATCACATCTGGTCCACCTAATGCAAACTCACCCCTTCATCCGAACCTGACAATCCCCCGCACAAACTCGACCGATCCACCCACCTCGGGTTTTTTTTTCCATAGGACCCGACCAAAAGCGTGTAAACTGTCACCGAACCCGATCGTTGAAACTCGAAAAGATCGATGAGGCGAGGGGGGGAGGCGGGGGAGAGAAAGAGAGGGGTACTGCTTTTGCGATAGAATCCCAATTGAAATGGATATGAAATTAAAGAGTCCACACGAGGTGGTTAATTGGACATCTGTGTATACAGGATGCTGGGTGAAGGGCGGACTCAGAAGAAGAACGGTATAAATGAATTACAACTCATTTAATGTGCCAATGCGTCAAGATGTTTAATTGACAAAGTAGGATAGGCGGAGGGGAGGGGGGGCAGTAAAGTAAATTTTAGGATTTCAAATTCTTAGAAATACTCAATCGTACCAATTCGCCAATTTACAGTCATTAAAACTCTGTTCATTTTTTGAAAGAAAAAAAAACCCTACCTTTTTTTTTAACTTACATTTCGGTCTAATCGAGATTAATTAAAATAATTATTTTAAGTTATTAAGTGTTTTTTGTATTAATTTATAATGAATGTATATATAGTAGATAATTAAAAAATACTAAATTTTATTAATTTATATAGGCTACATAGTTAGGACAGAAAATATTACTCGTGCCAAAATAAGTAAATAAAAAGTGATAAGTATTTGGAGGAAGAACAGCTTACTTAAAAAAAGTTGGAATTTTTAAAATGGAACAAAGGAATGACCTAGATTAAAATTGATCTAAAAATTTATATAGTTCATATATTTTTGATATGTTTTAAAAATTGATTCAAATCTGAGTTGAGGGTTTATTTTTTAATGTCTTAAATAATTTGAGTCCCCAAAGGGTAGTAAGACGCGGTGCTATAATATTAATTATTTTAAATAATTATGATAAATTTTAGTGTAGTAGTATAAAACAATTCAGGATCTAAAGCGTACAAAACTGACTCCTTAATTGAGACAGCCATGGTTCCTTTTTTTTTCTTTTTTACGTTTCTTCCCCTTTTCCTTTTATCTCATGTTTTTCTATTTTCAAATAATTCCCAAAATGTTCACTTTCAAAAAACTTTTTTGCAGCCCCCACCATTGTTCATGGTTGAGTGGTAAGGGTGTAAGTGAAAATACAGATGACCCTAGTTTGGGGAATCAAAAATAGTTTTGCTTGACTTCCACATATCTCAAAGTTAACCACCCGCCTTGGTGGGTAGTTGGCTAACGCACTAGTTTCGTGTTGAGCTTAATGCTGGACGGGGGAGATGAGGTTCAAATCTCGGTGGGTGAACTGTGGGTAGTTTTCCCTAAAGGGGGTTTTCCCACTCTCTCTCCAAGAAATTCGGTTTCACTTCCTATAAAATTCAACCTTTCCAATTTAATAAATTAGTACTTAGGCGTATAACCAAAAGGGTGTCAGATGAGATGCTAATATTAAATAAGTATACCCAGATATCCTGAAAGTTGCAAATTTATTGTTCCTATAACTGTTTTATTATGTGCTACGTGTATGTCCTTGTTAGTTATACTTTTGTTTTAAAACCGCGTGTTTAAAATTACCATCAAATAGATATAATTTTTTTTTCATCGTAGCATCTTTAGATTTTCTTTATTCTTTTTAAATTACACACTTAAGCCAATCGTTTATTTATATAATCTATTTCAACCTTGTGTAGTAATATTATAGTAGGAAATAAGTCATTTAACAGTTGGAAAGTCAATAAAATTATTTGAAGCTTTCTTACGGCAAATTATATAATCTTCTACTACTAGATTTTATTTTAGTATCATATCAACCGTTTCTATGGCTTAATGATTTAAGGCACTTATCTTGCAATATAATTACGGGAATTTTGGGGGGTTCAAATCCTGATCGGGTTCCCTAAGGGTGGTTTATCCTGAATGATCTACCCCCCCCCTTCACGCGAATGTGGGAAAATTTTCCCTCAAAAACCAAACTTAATCTTTCCATAACCATTAGCTTAATTAGCATGGGGTATACGTGCAAAACCAAAACGGGCAATAAAACGCGTGGAAGAATTAATGCTGCCCCCCAAAAAAATTTATTATTTTTTGTATTTTAAAGCAGTTTTCTTATCATAATCCTTTGACGTCTACAGTTGAGCAACCTTCTTCAGTGACCGATTATTTTAAGGCTCTCTCTCGTGATGAACGGGCCCTTCTGACTACGAGGGGAGAGGGGTCTAAACCCAAGCTGGATCCACTAAGGGTAGTTTTTCTAAATGATTTCCACTCTCTTCATCCAAAGGGGGTTTAGATTACCTCAAAACAGAGCTTCTTTCCTTATCATTACCACATTGATTATTTCGTATATGCCTAAAACCCTGAAACAGTTATCAAGATGTGGTGATGAAAAAATATTATACATTTTAGCAAATTAATACCCTACACCCCGTTTAGTCATTTTATGTTCCAAGCAGATTCGACACAAGTGAGGGGACGTTGTTTCCAAAACAGTTTCATCAAAAACGTCCAAAACAAGTGAGAATCACATGCACATGGGCCTATTTTATTTTTTTCCCCGAAAGCTATCCAATTTGTATTATTTTACACTGGACTAAATTTTATACAACAACGCGCTCTGCAAACGGTTTAAATTAAAGCAAACAAAAACAAATGCACAGCTCCTTTCGTAAACAAAAAAAAAAAGGGAGCAATTTGCTTTTGTTACCCCAATTTAGTCGGGGGCACAATGGCAAATCAGTGTAGAGATTATTTAAAAAAGCATTTTGAAAACATAAAATTTAATTTTTGACTAATAAATTATTCAAATTAGGATATGAATGAAAAATTTTATAAATACCTCCTCATCATGTTATGTATCCCCTTTTATATGAAGACCTTTTTTTTACAATTTTTAGCCCCAATACCTTAGATCAGTTGGTAGTGTCTTCCTACTGAGCTAGGGCCCCCGGGTTTCCCGATCCCCTGCATTGCTGAAAATTGATCAATGAGGGAAAATATGGGTTTACCCTTTAATATTGATAATTTAACGGCAGAGGATTGATTGTTTTGCCTGTCGGGGGGTCTTACGTTAGATTATGGACGTATGAAGCTACGAAAGACTTAGCCAGCCGGGTAGTGGAAAACATTTTAGCGATCGACTTCTGATGTTTTATGCACGGTTTCTGTAATGAAAATACCTTTAAAATGGATTTTGATCACAAGCCAGTGATGGACCTAATATTTGGAAATTGGAATGAAGTTTCTTAAATTATTTTTTTATCACCCGCTTCTTACTGCCGGTTCAGGTCATACGCATATGTGCTATTTAAGCTAACGAGTTAAGGATAAAGAAGGTTGAATTAAGAGGATACCCGTATTTGCGCGACCTAGTGTAAAACCATTTAGAAAAAAAAAACAAAAAAAACACCCTCAATGAATCCAACGGAATTCAAACCCCCGATTTCTTTGTCATCGCAGTCTTGTAAATTGTGAGAGTGAGGATTTAGAACTTGTACATCGAAGCAAATAGTTTGATTTAATTTTCAATAAATCCCAGCGCCAGATATCATTTAGGTAGGAACGGGAAAATTATTTTGATAAGCGGGAATATTTATCGAACATAACAATAGAAAGAAAACAGCACATTATTTGTTGAACATAGTTTTCTTTTGTACTGCTTTTAGTACCCCTTCGAGAAAATATTAATTACGAGGGGGGGGCTAAAGGTGAGGAAGATAGCTTTTTCAGAAAATGTCCCCACAGTTGTATGGAGAAAGATAGATAGAATAGGAAAATATTAAGGAAAAATACTACCCTGTGTACAACCGATCGGGATTCGGAACGATACCTCTCCTTTACATGAACCAAAACCAATTTTAGTTTTAGTAGTTACACTTAAAAAAATAAAAAAAAAAACAGTCGGAATTCATGTTCGGATGATCTCGAGTCAAAACAATCGACATTTTGACGGTGTAAAGCGTCGTGAGCCGAAAGGGGTTGAAACACATCGCGCACACATACACACGCACTTGTGTCGATAAACCGGTGAGTCTCCGGATTATCGGGTGGTTTTGACAGCGTGGGGTTCTGCTGATAGCGGGTCCCCGTTTACGGTGGCTTCGTGGCTGTTGGGTTTGGGGGGATTGGGGAAATTTAGGGTGAGTAAGGGGGGAGGGGACTGTTTGTTCCACATCAGCGTCAACCGAAGGGAATATTCCAAACATAAAATTATTTCATTTTATTTATAAAGAAGATAATTACTAATGTGTCAATAAAATGATATATTGTTTATGATTTTCCCCTATCGGTACCTAGCCAGGAAATATTTTCATGTTGTTTTTTCGTTTACATTTTTCAATACGATAATGTATTATTTAGGGGTGGGGAGTGTTCGGAAAAAAATATTCAACAAAAAATGCAATTTTCTACAATTTTTTTATAATATAATTAATTCAAAATGCTTTTATTTGGTCGAAATGCTTTTCATACTCAGAAATTGTATATTTGTATTTGTATATAAGGAATTATTCTTTAAGGATTGTTTTTGTTCTTTAATGCCTTTATTAATTTAATATTTAGCTCAACAACTTTTCAATTGTTTTAGTACCAGCATATTGTTATTTTATATGAATTATATATTTTTATATACACAATGAAATCAATATTACAAAAGTGACACGCACATACAATTAAAATGACGGCTCTCTTTTTATTTTGCTCGTTAATTATTTATTAATGTCGATTTAAAAACTATTCCACGTTAGTAAGTAAAAATATTGAACACGCCTTAGGTGGAATTGAAGGGAACTTTAGGTAAAGGGATGTTTTTCTTGCAATTTTTAAAAATATTTTCTTTTGGACACAGAAATAACAAAAGTATTCGTAGGTATCCTGGAATTTGACAAACTTTTTCTCTTCATTTCAAAACTTTATCATTATCATTAGGGTTCCATTATTTTCATGACATATTCAATGGCTGTTGATATTACTTTTGTGCATATAATTAAAAATTGAGGATCTATTTTTTTTATTATAATTAATAATATTTAGACCGCGTCTTATACCGTTCGGGTTATACGCTTTAAGTACTAATTACGCTAATGGTTTAGGAATTGGGAAGGATGAATTTTAGGGAAGTGAACCGCATTTTTCGTGGAGGGAAAATGGAAAACCCTTTAGGGGAAAAAACCCCCCCAGTTTACCAGACCGAGATTCGAACCTCAATTCCCCCTCCTAGGCGTTAACGCACATTTAACTAGCACGTTAGCGAATTAAAGCCCCCAAGGCGGGTGGATGGTTCCTTCTGGGGTATGAGATACAAAGCTGTCGTCCTATGAAATGTGCCCAGTATGATTTTATCCCTTCACTCCCCCGCGTAAACCCCCATTATGATATCGAATTCAGGGATATTCCTGACACTACCTACCCCACTTATTTCTAAACCTTTGACAGACACCTTGTCTGCGTGCCATGGTGTGCATTGGGCCTATCCCCAGGGTGTGAGAGCATGTAGGTAAGAGTAATTCTATGATCATTATAAGTAGTTCAGTAGGCGCTGGAAGCTCCAATCATTTTGAAAGGCATGTATTATTTATTATTTTTTTTTTAGACCACGTCTTATACCCCTTTTGGGTTATACGCACTTACGCTAATGTGTAATGGTAGGGTGATTGTGAAAATGAAATGAAGGACCCACAGTTTTTAAAGTGGAATCCGAAACCCCGGGGGAAGCCTGGCATTCCCACATTCACAAGATGTCTTGTCAGAGGTGAGGAAGGGTTTGGTAAACAGATAATCTGTGCCGGGACCAAGGATTGAACCCCAGACCCCAACACAGAAGTCTGACACCTTACCCTAGACCCCCAGGTCCTGAAAAGCTTGTAAAAATAGTTAATTAAAAGTTTTATGGACATATTGTTAGCGCAAAAAAAAGGGATTATACTAAAAAATTACTTAGCTCAATCAGTAGCGCGTCTAATACCCGGGTTTTGATTGCGGCATGGCCGAATAATGAATTTTTCTAAAGTGATCTGTTGGCTTTTCCCCTTCACAGTGATTAAATTAACCCCTGGGGGATGGATTTTTTATATAATATTTAGTAATGATTTAAAGATAAAATAATAAAACTACTTCGGTGGCAGCAAAGGTCTAAGTTGTCACTCTCACAATAGATAGCTGCCTATGACAAGGAGATTGGGGCTTAATCGCATTAAAGATGTTGAGGGTGTTTTCATTATTTTATTTTCCATCTCACTACACGCAAATGCAGGTACAAATTTCTCTAGATTAACCCTTCCTTATTCCTAGTCATTTGCGTAGGATTACTTTGCGCATAACCCGAACGATAATAGGACGAGGTGATAAATTAAAAAAATAAACATCGAATGACGGTGAAATTAAGGCTTGTGATTTTTCTTACACCTAACAAATAGGCTTAAGTTAGTTTTTAGGTTATTGCTGATATAATAAGTCAGTTCAGAAAGTGCATGTTAAAATACCTCAAATAAAAAAATTTGAAACCAATCAAATCAGATAATTTTTTTTTATCACGCTTACATTTTATTACATTTTCCCCGACTGCTACACTTTTCTATGGTCTGTTTAGCTTCGACTTGGGGTGGGGGGAAAGGGGGGAAATTCCTCCAAAATATATATTTCCCCTTTTCAAACCCAAAACTCAAGTCATAACTCAAAACTTCTGTTAGTGGCTAGAAAAAAACACAACACCGCTACAAAAATACAATGAAAAAGATACCAAAACCAATTTTTACCCCTAAAAAACTCTCATAACGCTGTAAGGTTGTATTATTCCCATTTTTTTTCCAAAAGACAACAAAAGAAGATTTTCGAAGTCCCCAGGGCATTATCTTTTTCATTGGATTAAATTCCATAGCAGCGTATTTCTTCCTTTTCTTTTTTTTTTCTTTTTTGCGGTCAGACGTTTCCAAGGATTTTATTCTTTCCCCTTCACCTTCATTCCCTTCTTTCATCCCCACTGGTCTATAATATAACACGTATCGGGAGATGTTTTTATTCGGACAAGTCTTGTGATTTGCTGCCTCTACATGACCATATTGTGGACGCAGCTCAGCAGGTACTTCCAATACAGCGGGACAACGAAAATTTAGGAGGGGTCTTTTAATTTATCACTTAGCGAGAAGTATGAAAAGTGTGGAGATTTTTTACTTCCAGAATCTAGATTATTTGCGATTAGTCAGCGTGTTATGGGTCTTACGTTGGTCCCTTTTTTTTTGTATGTATTTTTGTTTCCTCTGCAGGTATGTATGTATGTATGTAATGTATATCTCTCTGCAGGTATTTTTATGTATGTATGTATGTATGTATGTCCCTCCGATTTTGTTGTCCTTTGTATGTCTGTTTATCCCTTGTGTGTTTGTTCCTTTTATTTATGTCTGTCTCTTGTATGTCCATCTCTGTCCTATAATAATGTAATTAGGCTACAATATTGTAAATCAGACCAAGTATGTGTCCAGCTCATTTATGAATGAAGTTGCAGGAATTTTGAATCTGCTTTTCATAGTGTGGGCTTAAGCCGAAAGCCTCGACAGCGATAAATTTATCAATCGCTGTCGGGCCACACGGCTTAGAATAAAATGGTCTGTGTCGTTTTCTGGAACTACTTCTTATTCTGTACAATCTTACACTCCCTTTCACCATCAATTAAAAAAAGGACTGTAGTATAAAACATTTGTAAATTTTTAATTTATTCATATTTCAATCATTCTGAAGGCTGCTTTTGGAACAAATAATTATTAAATTGATATTAAAAATTCATTGGCGATAGTTTTTCGGATTCTCCTGTATCTTAAATTTAAAAAAAAATCAACTAATTTGTTTTGGGAACGAGCTCTTCGTTTGTAAAGTTAAGATAATTTGGAGCTAATTTTATTAGATAAAGAATAAATAAGAAATACTATTTTGCATGCACAATAAACTGGCACACAAAAATTCATGAGGCGAGAGCTAATTTAGTTACTTTTTATGATGGTTTCATGAATTAATATGAGTAGAATTATTGGAGAGTAAGATGTATTGGTGTCCAAAGATATTATAACGATATTATTAAGTATAGATTTTTTTCTCACTTCCCTAAGCGCGTCAACTCAAATGTGACGCATATCGGCACACCCCTTGAGGTAAAAATGGTGTGGTCAACTTGTCCCTCGGAAACCCCAACCACACCTCTATGATCCAATATTGTCGAAAGCCGCTCTGGTCTGTACTGTAGTGTCGTGATCCAATAACATATTGTTAGAGGTCTCACAATGCGATCCGAGAGTCGCCATATTGAAAGAAGAGCGAACTTACTTGACCATCATTGACTTCTGTTCGTTCACCATCAGAGGAACCTTTTTTTCTATATCTCTCTCTCTTTGCTTTGTCCATAACTACGAGGAGAGAAAAATATTTTTATCTTATTTTACCAAATTCTCATCCCCCCCCCCTTCTTGCTAAAAAAAAACGTTTTGTTTTGATACACTACATAAAAAAATGAAAATAGCTTTATTATAATTATATAAGTTCACCCCTTCCCCCTAAATACAAACACTCACATCAAAAAATTAAAGTAAATATTTCAACACATTTAACCTACTTCCACATGTAGTCTATTGGAATTAAATAGGTACCAAATTATTTAACTCATTTATTAGTAAATAACCATGCAGAGTACCCCACTTAAGCGGGGGAAAAAACATTATTTCGACAATCAGATGAAAAACTCTCCAATTATATACTAAACATAATTTTGTCATAAATGTTAAAAAAATGTCACAAAATTAAGTCATCAGAAAAATTACCTCATGTAACAATTATTTCTTAAACACATATTTTTTTAATTTGCCATCTTAAACATTTTCATTATATCCATTTTGAAATACTCTGTTGAATCATTTTAGATATTTTTTACTACAAAAACTCAAACTACCGTTATTTTAGGGTTATGATTAAAATCAAAGACATGACGGAGAGGGTGGAAATATCTTAACATCAAGTATGAATGAAATTCGTTTAAACATTTGGTTTATAGCCACGAAATACAGACATACTATAGATAGTATAATTATATTAAGAACATATTTTTGAATTTTAGGGGGGACATTAAAATGTCAATATTCATCATAATCTTGAGGTGAAAATGTTCACGATTACAATACTTTCACTTTATGAGAAAAGAAACAGAATTAATTTCTGATAATTATCTTAATAAACTCAATGATTACCAACCAGTTTCAAAAATACCAAACATCAACCAAAAACCAATAACACGACATTTTTATGGACACATAATTTTATAGTTAAATTTGATACTCCTTGATTTTTTTTTTTATGGATTTTCTTAAGTATCGACCTTGGTAAGTGAGAAATTGCCCGCAGACGTTCAGCTCTAACACATTTTATATTATTATTATTATCACCGCGTCTTACTACCCGTTCGGGTTATACGCTCTTACGTAATGTGTAATGGTAGGGTGATTTGAGATGAAATGAAGGACCTACAGTTTAACGTGGGATTCGAACCACGGTGGAGGCCTGGCATTCCACACATTCACAAGTATGTGATTATACGTCTGTCCGAGGTGAAGGAAGGGTTTGGTAATCAGATATACCTGTGCCGGAACTGAGAATTGAACCTGGACTCAGCACAGAAGTCCGACAAACTTACCCCTAAACCACCAGGTCCCCCCGATATTTGGTGTGAACCATATTTTGAAATAACGCGTCGTAGAATTAAATAAAGTCGAAAGTTGTTACCACGGCTCGTTTTCTAAAAAGCCCTATATTTATACTTTTATTAATAGAAAGCAATGTGAAATATTACATCAGTTCATATTCAAAGATTAAAAATGGGTCTAGATTTAGCATTTCTCTCCCAAACGCAGTAATTTTGTGTTTGGGCTCCCAAAATAAAATTTTCAAAATTTGAACAAAAAGGCAAAAACTTTTCTCTTTTAACCCTTTTGAGTAAAAGTTTGGGGTTAGCTTTTCTTTTCCCTCTTTTCCAAAATTAAAATGACAAAGGGGGGTTTGTGGGATAAAAGGTAAAAAGGTAAAAGGGGAAAGTAAAAACTAAACAAAAAAAGAATTTATTTACCCGGGGGAAAAATGACACACACTGTGGGGCCCCTAAAAAGCGATTAAATACTTTTTTTCCTGCCCAAAGGCGGGCCCCCTTTGAAAAAAAAGTACTGTCTTAAGTAAAGTATTAAATACTTTGGGAAAAATTTTATTTTTGTTTGGGGGCCTTCCAAAAAAAAAAAACAAAACCTGTCCATATCTTTTAAACGAAAACCCAAAAGGAAACCCAAAAATAAAACCGAAAAAAATCTATTTCGTGGGTTTAAAATTTTCCCTAGTTTTTTTTTTTGGTTTTAACTATAAAATGCAACCGCATTACAAAAAACACGTTAAAAAAGTTGTTTTAAACCCAGAAAACGGGGCGCAATATTTGATCAATTTTTTTTGCAGTAAAAATTTTGAAAGGGTTTGGAAAAATTAAAATTTTTTTAAAATTTTAACCAAAGATACAAAAAAACAATCTTTTTTGAAATTCATACGTAAAAAATTTCATGTTTTCTGAAGCTGCCCACTTTTAATATAAAATAAAACATAAACATCCCTACACACACACAAAACCAACACCCCCAAAAACAACCCAATATACATTAACATACCCCCCTCATTTAAAATTTTAGCGAAAGTACGAATAAAACCCGAAGGGGCCAAAGTAAGCCGGGGTAAATAAAAAATTTAATAAGAAAAAGAAGTGGGAAGGGGAAAATCTTTTGCAAAATAGCAACAAAAAAAAAACCGGTACTTTGTTTCCCATTTTTCCACTAACTTTTCCCCCCAAAACTTCCCAATTACCTTGGCATATCCCTTCACCCAAAAAAAACCATTAAATTCAACCGAATCAAAACAGGGCTTTTTTTCTCCCTTTAAAAATTCTTAATTTTTATTTTTTTTAAATAAAAATTTTTTTTCCTAACAAAATTTCAAAGTCTTCCCTTTTCCCCTATTTTGATCTCCCCCACCCCTTTATTTTTCCCCTTCATTTAAAAAAACTTGGTTACTCAATCCCCCCATTTCCCCACTTTTTAAAAACAATTCCAAACCAACTTAAGACTAATCTTTAAAACATTGATCTGTTGGTTTTCCCCTTTTCAAAAACCCCCAAGCCCTTAAAGTACCCAAATTCTTAGAACTTTTCCCATAAAAAAATTTCCAACTTTTTCCCCCAATTTCTAAAAATATCTAAAATCCCATCCGAAAATTCCCCCTTTCCCTCTTGGGGTTTTTAAACCTGACAACCTACGGTTCACATCCATAAAAAAGTGTTAAAAGGTTAAACAAAAATTTTTTCCCCCGAAAACTTCGCGGGGTATTTCCACCACAAATAAAACCAATTTATTTTCCCGGGAGATGTATTAAAATCCTTTGGGGTTCGTTTTTACACAACCCACTTCCTTTTTTTTACAGAAATTCTGCCCAAAAATACAAAAACCCTCATTCACTTGTTCTGGGGAAAAAAAAATTTTCCATTTATATTTAATATAAACTTCAGTTTCCTGATCCTTTTTTTATAAACCAAACAAAATCCCCCTTTAAAGTTTAAAGAAGCCCCATTCTGCCTGTCCCGACATTCAAACAAATTTAAATTTGCATTCTGCCAAGTCATTTTATTTAAACCCCCGATAAACGGCTAAATCTTCCAAATTTTTAGCAAACTCGGGCCCTTCACTTTGGGTTCCAAAAGTACTTTCAACCGCGTCTTTTTTAAACCCTCCCCTCATCCACTTTTCTTTAAAATACAAAAAAACAAAAAAAGGGCGCCCCAAACCCAACCTTTAATCCCAAAATTGCCCCAATTTTGCCCCAACCTTTTTTTTTTCAAAGATCAAACCCACCCTAACGCCCGTTTTCCCTTCAATCATACACCCGCCATAATTGGGGTTTACTAACCATAAAAACCACACCCAAAATCTTTTTAGAACATTCCAAAAAACACGCTATTTTTAAACGATCTTTTGGGGTTTCCCTCCAAATAAAACCCCAAATACACAATACACTTTTTTCCAAAATTTCCATAAAAATTTTTCAAATGGGGTTGGGTTTGAAAGAAAATCTTTAAAATAAAACCAAAAACTTTTAAAAAAAATTTATCAGGTTTAAAAAAAAAAAAAAGTGTTTGTATTTTCCTTTAAAGCTCATACAAAAAATTCCCCCCCCTTAATAAAAAACCTACATTTTGACATATAGTAAAGTTTTTTTTTTTTGGGAAAAAATTTACGAGGGTATGGAAGGGTTTTAAAAAACCCCAAAAAGGTAAAAAACAAATTTAAAAAAATTTTAAACACTTTAAAAATAGTATTAACCCGAGATAAGTTTTTTTTACAAGAAATCTGGAAAAACATTTTGGAAAAACCACGTTCAGTAATCCCAACAAGATTTCAACCTGGCTCTCCCCGTCATCGGCAGTCTAGTCTACTGCGAGAGTGACCCTTAAGCCATGCGGCCAACGAAGTGGTTTTAATGGTTTCTACTTTCTTTCTTATGATATTTATTTATATAGGTGTTCTTGATACATAGAGAAGGAGAGAGTAGAAATAATTTACATTTATATAGAGAAAAATATGATTATAAAACCAACAAAATGTTTCCAAGTAACACATACTTTGTATTATGCCAGCAAATAGAACAAAGAAGACGTACACTGAAACCATGAAACAAAAACCTGTCTGGCCAAAATCATTGACTTTCTCCCTCAAATTATCTTCTCAATGAAACTCACCCCATCTCCTCCAGACATCCTAAAATGTAACCTATTGTCCAAAAAGTATGTGGTGGGTAGTTAAATCGTCCCTCTTCGTAAGTCTCTCTCCCCTCACCAACCAATACTCCACCCTCACTCTCAAACCACCTTACCGACCATGTTTGTTTAGGTAAGTTACTGGATAGCCTGATTCCCCCCCCCCCTTCCCCGATAATAAACGAGCCGTAGCTAACCTGGGGATCGGTCGAAAGAAGTGTGTGACCATTACCGGGTTGCAGTTTGTGCTAGTCTTGACTATTACCCTCCCTCGGCTATTGTAGACATGAGGGGAAGCTTAGAAGGGCAATGGCTTAAGTCGCACATGAGGAACCTTGTTTTGAGTTTGTAAATACATTTGATTACCAAATAACAAAATCACCCCCTTCAGGTTAATTTCTATGCATCCAAGAGCTGTTTTCATTCAAATGAGCTTTATTGTCTCGGCTCTTAAGATGGGAGGAACGCCAGAAAAATACTTAGGTGTTTTTTTTTTCAGTTATATCAAAACTCTTTTGATCAAAATAAATAAAATATTTTTCAAGTAAAACAATAGAGTTTAATTTTCTTCATATGGTGATATTAACAGTTGTTGAATATCTCTCACGAGCTAGCGGCATTAGATTGAGAAACCTTTTCAAACGAAGAGGAAAAGTTCTAACTTAACTCAAGGACACCCTTGACAGATATTCCAGAATAGTGAAGGTCGCAATGTTAAGAAAATTTAAACATTATATTTGTACTAAGCAATTATTTGATTTATTTTAGGCCAAAACATGTTTTGCTATTTGGAACAATAAACACTGCCTTAATTCACGTTCCCTACATCCTCACTTAAATGGTTGGTAACATATATATGGTGCAACTTTTATGGAAAGGGCATTATTTGTCAGTTTCAAATGCTGCTAAATTTACTTTCATTTAGTATAAGTCAAGTCATGTTATTGCAGCTATTACTTTGAAATAGTAACAATCAATTCTGGGAGCTCTAAGGAGGAAAAGACAAGGCGCATTGGGGGGTCTAATTTCACTGACAAAAGGAATGAACCCGTCGTAAGAATATCTCCAAAAATTCTCATCGGATTTGAAGTTGGTATTTTTCCTTGGTAATCAAGTTATAAGTTATAAAAATATAAATATTAATACATATTAAATAGTCATTATATTTATAGAGAATAATCATTGTTTACTCGGTTTAAGATGTCAGTCTCAAATAGGTGTCAAAAATTTAAAACTAATGCTCTAGGTACTCAATTGAGTGCTTACAATTTTAAATTTATCACCCTTTTGTGACCGCATATTGAAAAAGATAGCCAGATTGAAAAACTATGTACCTGGATCATTAGGTCTAGTTTCAAAGAAATTCCTTCAAAATGTCATAAAAATTGGCCAATGCCAATTACTTAAGCTTTTCCTCGGTTGAAATTTTCCCTGCTTTATTATAATATTTATTTAATTATTAGGAATACTTATCGTGTGCATTTTAAGCCAATTGATGGTATTGCACACAAATTTAAAACTAACTTCACCTTATAATAGACACAACACCTAGCCCTCAGACCATTAATTCATGTCTAGTGGAAGGGGGTGTCTAAATTCACTACAGATACCTTAATTTGTTTTAGCTATGCCAGGCATCGAACCAGAGACTCCTTACTTAAGTTATACAGATGATCTACAGACTGAGCTGTGAACCATAATTATTTTATTCTGGAATAATTATTTTAATTTTTTTTTACGCCACGTTTCTATCCAATCGGTTAATACACCTGCTTCTAACTACGCTAATAGGTTAAGGGGGAATAAGGATAATATTTTAAAGAAAGTTGTACCCGCATTTGCATAGAGGGAGGGTGGGAAAGCCATTTATAAAAAAACTCTTAGAATGTCGTCAGGAATTAGAACGTTTATCTCGGGTCATCGCAGAGAGGGATGCTTGTAGAACATACGTTCTTCGAAGCAGGTTTTAATAAGTATTTTTTTTTTTTAATTTAATGGTCGAAGAAGGGAAAGTAGGTGAAGGGGTAGGGGTAGAGTCAGAGCACACCAAAGCAACTGTATGAACATGATTCGTTTCTCCACTGGAGTTAAAATAGTTTTAGATGGTAGTAAGTGGGATGGAAGGGGGTGGGGGGAGCCCAAGAGGCGTAACCAATCCGACTTGATTAAAAGGTGATGCTCTAGCATGGGGTGGGGGTGGTTTGAGGGCGAGCGGTGGTATAGATGGGGCTGTGGGGGTGGTGGTAAGGGTAAGGGAAATAAAGTCGGCAGCGAGCAGCATTAAAGGGATGAGTCAATTTGATTGTGCTTCCTCTCTCTTCTTCTTCTTTTTTTTCCTCTCCCCTCTTAACCGCTCTTTTCCGTACGGGGCAGGAAATAAATTGATTTCGGTTGAATCACCTCCTTTTCTTTTTTTTTTTTCCTCTCTCCGGACTTGGAAGCACAGCCATGTCCAGAGTTGGGAAGCCTCATGAAAGCTTAGTAAAGCCGTGTAGCTTACTGAGTACGAGTGTTTTAGATGAAGCCGATCAGCTGATGGTGTCATTTACCACCTGCCTGGTTTTTAAGTCTCTAAAACAAAGGTTCCCAACCTGGCTTTCGTGAAGAGTCCTTAAATTACTTAAATAGTTTTTTTAGGGGGTGGGTGGAGGTAGAGGAGGTTCAGTATTTTATTACTTTTTTTTTATGAGGTTAGGGGAAAATAATCCATCTTACGTAAGGTTTCTTATCAATGTTTATGATGAGTTGGAATCTAGAAAGACAAATTTTTGTCAGAAAATAAAAATAGAAGTTCTAAAAATCTCACATAGCTATATTTTATTTACTTATGATGTGCTACACTACACCTAATTTACTAAAATTTCATATCATTCACTTTATTACTAATACTTATGTCTAAAAATAGCTAAACGAATACAATTATGTAATTTAAAAATTGATAAAAATTACATAGATAAAAAGAGTTCTAAAATCACGAAAAAAAGTGTTACATAATTCAAGGACGACCCCCGAAGGGGTCCAAGAAACAAATCTAATATCTAGCTATCTTTTATGTGTGTTTTCATATAATGTTAATTTATATTAGTTGTTCACAATTTTCTTAAATATATGGGCGTTTATTTCCACTACTATCAGACTAAATATGTTTTTTATTTTATTAATATGAAATTGGTTACTTAAAATACCAGAAATGAGTGCGTAGATATTTAATCTCTCTTCGTATGGCGGTGGAGGTTAGGAGAGTACGACAAAATTGGCTTAGCTGGGCCGCGTTATGGAAAAGGCTGGGAAACACTTTGTCTAAAACCACATCACATCGAGTGGATTGAATCAATGATCACTATTAAAAAAACATATCAAAGATGTCCTAAGTAGGATTTGGTTATTGGAAACTATCTCAGACCCTTAATTTTACACTCCCTGAATGTTAATTCCATGATGAATGCATTGAAACAGATTATATTAACAGCTGGGCCTATGATTCTTTTTCTATTTGCTTTTTTTGTTCATTCTCTTTTTTCCCAAAATTTAAACTAGAATTTAATTTTTGAGCTTGTTAGGAAAAATGTAGATTATAATTGTAAACTAATTAATCGCCCCTAAAATCTTAATATATATTTTTTAAATAGGCCTAATTTATGTAAAACAGTTTTGCACCAATCCCTTAAATATTGCAAATAGCCCTTTCAGGTGGCCAAACGTTATAACACGTCACTTTCATGCTAAACTGGATTGCCATTGAAGGGGATATCGAGGTTTGAACCCCATTTGGGGTGTACCCCAGATTTTTTTTTTAATATATGGTTCCCAAACATTCCCTCACTCAAACGCGAATACTTTTCCTTTAAAATTACACCATCCTTTTCTTACCTCATTGGGTGGTTAATATTTGGTTAAAAATCGACGGGGACTAACCATTGTGGAAAAACAAACAATAAAACACTTTCGAATATTAGATTAATCTAGTCATCCTCTTCTAACAATTAAGATTAGTGATTGAAACCTCTCCGGCATCAATATTTGATAATAAAAATTATAATAATAATAATAACAAGGCACTTGTGAAGGGTGGATGATAAGGGATGTCACCAGGGGGTAGGGAGGATTGGGGGTAGGGGGTAGATGAAGCTACAGGAATAAAAGGGATGAGCCCTGGTAGGGTGTAAAATCAGCTAAGAACACGCGTCCCGGTTTTCGGGTGGATTGATAAAGGGATATAGAGGAGAGGGGGGGAAGCCCTTTCCCACCCCCCCCTTTTCTTTTCACTTGGTTATAATGCACTGGGTATATTGGTCACGTGACACAAAGCTAAGTGACATTAGTCAATCGTTTAAAGACAATACTCGGTTGAAGAGTCCAGTTTCAATATTGGCTGAACTTATCAAATAGGATGAACGGTGGAGGGGGCTGTTAGCGTGCAAGAGGGGTATAAATAAAGGGTTTCTAACTTTTTGATATTCTGGTCACACGGGACAGATAAAATTACTACTTAGTCGATCTCATTTAACCCTATCTCAATCTTTAGCTAGTTATATCCCGTTCAACCTCATTACGCGTATTATCCCGAGTAGTTATTTTCCAGTCCTCTCATTACACCGTATTCCTATCTTGAGTAATAATAAAAATTGATTCAGGGCACTGTTCCCCCCAACTAATAACTAGGACTATATATAATTATTTTTAACAATTGCTTGAACATTTTATTTGAAGCCAAGAAGTCAAGCTCTTAATAATTAAATTGTAGGTCGAGATACCTTTTTGAGGGTTTTTTTGAATCTCTCGAATACAAAGGATTTTAAGGATTCAGGGAATGGAGGATTCGAGTGTTCCATTTTATAGGCGCCCCCTCTCTCTCTCTTCTTTTCTCTCTTATATATATATATATTTTTTATATATATATATATATATTATATATATATATTATAAACCGACATACTCCCCTTTTACTCCCACAGAACCAAATAAGTTTTTGATCTCCCCTTTACTGCTAGCACAAGACACAGGATTATAACTTTTACGGGCGAGGTTTTGTGTATCTAACGCATGATGTGTGTGTGTGTATATATATGTATATGTATATGATGAGTAGGGGCCTATTGCAGTTCTGCATGGCTTCATCCTGTGATTATACGTCACAACTGTTCTACATAGGGGATACAACTCTCCTATAACCAACCCTTATACATCTCTAGGACCCTCTACACCCTCCTTCCTCCCCTTTTTTCGAAAAGATTACTTACTATTAACACAAGTAGGGAAATGAATGACGTCACAAAGGGATATTAAAATAAGCCCACCGGACTCGTAAAAACAAAAAAATGCTGTACTTGATCATCTTAAGTACGATTTGATAGAGTAATTTGAACAAAATGTGTTCAAATATTGAATGTCATTTTGATATCTACGTAGGACTCTAGAGGTTTTGATTATTTAATTTCATGTTATATTAAACTTTGATTTTATCTGTAAATTATATTTGAGTCGCTAAATAAAGAGACATGAAAAAAAATACTTTTAATTTCTTTGGACCCTTCGGAAGAGGAGTATTGTGATCGTAAAAAAACCTCTAAATTTTGAGAATGTAGAAGATACATGACCTCCTGAGACTGAAAATTTATTTTTGCAATGATGCCTGCCTGCCTTAATGTATGTCGTCTGTGTGTTTGAGTGTTTATATCTTGGCCTTATAACCGAAAACATTTCACCTGTCGGGCTAAAACTTGGTATCTAGGGGATTCCATATGTCCCCCCATACAAAATAAGGTTAGTTTACTTACTGGAGTTTAAAAGAGAAGAAGAACGATTTTCAAAATTCACTCAAATGATTGGATCTTTTATCCAAGCATTATTTAACATTACAAAAAACAATATGGGTACTCTCGTTTTTCATGAAAATGAATTTAAGGGTACTTTATACGAGCAGAAATTTTCAATCTTGATCATATCTTCGCAACTATTTGAGGTACTAGATAAACTTATCATTGTAAAGTTGAAATAAGATGAAATATAAAATCTTTTGCCTGTATATATATTTTTATGAGACAAATAATCTCCGAGTAAATTTATATTAAGTATTTTTTATGGAACACTCTGGAATGTGAAATTGATCGTTGTGCTCTTTGGTGGATAGATATGGTCCTCTTTTCTCGATGTTTCTGTACAGTGTATATTATTTCATGTATGCTCTTTGGTGGTGTTTCTAAAACAACCGTTTATTATTTAGTTTCACAAATCTTAAGAGTTTTTTTAATTATTCTTCTCTATTTTAAGATAAAAGAAAGATAAGGTTTGTGCGGGGCAACCTTGCAATTTTTCTTTTGAACCACTTCTTATTTCTACTTCTGACTACCACAAATTTACACTGTTGGGGGTAGGGATGAGAAAGTAGAATTCAAGGTAGAGTGGGAAACCATTTAGAATAAAACACCATAAATACACCCGGACTGGGACTCTAAACCCCCTACCAACCTGTGACGGGCAAACCAGACTAGATGAGATGGGTGTCCAATCCACATGCCTAACGATGAATATGTCCTTACTTCATTAAACATATTGTTAAATAATCTTCTCTAATAAAGTTTTGACGCATGTACTCTTCATCTACCTTAGAATACTTTTAAGTATACACTCGCCAAACCATATGATCTGAATGATCATGCGTTGATCTGTTATCACTTTTGCCGGTCAAAAATTTCATAACAAACAAATTGTTTTTAATTATGTTTTTCTATTAACCGTTTATACATCTTCTGCTAGCTGTTACTTACCACAATCTACGGTGAATGGACTCTACTAAACTTACCTTACACTATTCCACTATGGTGCAGCTTATAGCCAGGGTAGGACTGCTACCTTACAGGGTAAACAAAGGTTATATTTTGATTTAGTCTTTAGTTCTCGCTCTCAGGCGAAAGAGTAGAGAAGGTCGGTGGATATACCGTGTCCTAAGAATACGAGGTAGAATCCTGCTCCGAGTTCAGTTTGAATCCCATCTCGGGTCGTAATAAGAGTAGAGCTCGATGTTTGTGGTCATAGTTCAAGCCACGGTATGGTGGTTTTGTTCCGTGACACTTGAGAAAACATGGACAAGAAACGGTCCGGGGGCTCGATGACAAACGAGCTATTATTGCTATTATTATGAATACCTTATGTTACAAACAAATTTTTATAGAAATGGTATTTTAGAAATAAAAACTTGTTACTATATTATTAGTGTTATTTGATAGATATGTTACTATCTATCAAAGTGATAGCTGCAGATCTCATGACTTGACGTATGAATACGTAAAATGGATCTAGTAGCTTGACTAGCGTTAAGATAATGTCCTTCCTATGAAGATTTTACTGTACTTAACGAAGTTTCTGGACCATTCAAACTTTTCGGTGTGTGACATTCTCTCTCGATATTTATTTATTGATTGGTAAAGCCAATGAAACCATGCAGTAGACTTTCTTACAAATTATTTTCAGTTTCTAGTGTTTTGGGTCTACGACGGAATACTCAAATAATTGAGATATTACCAATAAGATTTTGAGCTTAGGTTAAATACTTGTCGAAACCTTTGATAATATACCAGTTTGGTCTTTATGGAATTAACACAAAACTATTTCCTATAATCCTATGCATATATATAGATCTAGACTTGTTAACATAGTTTTAAAGATGATATTCTCCACTTTAAAAATAAATTTAAAAAAACATATTTTGGCTAATAACTAAGAATTAAATGCCCGGAAAACTAAGGTAACTGGTAAGACATATAGGAGCGTATCTTTGTGAATATATATATATATTTTCGTTTCATTTATTTGAGGTAGGCCCTATTAACGTGCATGTTCTCAACTGACTGATTTTTATCAGCACATGAGTTATAAATTAACCTAAATCTAGAACAAACACAACATCTATCCCCCAGCGTTAATTCATCATTATGGAAGGGGAACCCCTATATTTACCAATGATACATTTTTCGGCCATGCCAGGAATGGAGCCGAGACCTTAGTCAGTAGGCAGACACGTTTCTGACTGAGATAAGTTGTTGGATTTGAATGATATAATTTATAGGGGGACTGTGGGTCATAAACAAATTGTATTTTAATTCGTATTTTCATTCTCCTGTTTGTTCTACTGCCATACATTTCTGCCGGTAAAGTTATATACCCATTTGGTTTTCATGGAGTTTCTTCTCGATTATTTTAGCACCTTAAGTTCAGATTCAACGTTATTAAACATGATGTTTAATATAGGAGAAGGTTGGATTAACGTTAAAACAGTAAAACATACGTTTTTCGACAGTAATAACCACTCTGCTTCATTTGCCATTACTTTTGTTTTGGGAACTTTTAATTCGAAAAGCCGTCGCAACTTTATGAACGCATGTTTATGCAGTGAAAAATAAAACACGAAAGAGAGTAAAGTTTTTAAACCTCCAATTAAAAGTGTGTATGTGTGAAGAGGGGGGCAGAGGAGGAAAGTCCCCACTTTTGTTGGTGACATGCCTTATCGTCACTTGCTGTGGAACTGACAATGTAACAGTGGACAGACTGACAAGTGAAAAAAAAAAGAGTGAAACAGAAAGGAAATAATTCTCGATTAAAACGCGTCATGTCCAAAAATCCTAAAAGCTTGAATCACGACAAATTTGAGAATAAATATTTGGGTGAAATCTGTCAGTTTTTGGTTTATTGCTGCCTTTCCTATACCTAGTTTTAAATATTAAAATACTTTAATTAGATAGCATTGGTGACAAATGGTATTTTAAACAGTAAAAAATCGCTCGTGTTTAAATGTGAAACTAAGGCTTTAATCTTAGTGTGGCTAAAAAAAAAAGTCTAATCGCTGAGCCCTGGGGGCATTCCTGTTTATTTTTTAGAGCCACACACACGACTCACACATGAAATCGGACCAGCGAGATCGTTTATTAAATTACCGTCGACGATCGTTAGTCCACCTACTGGTCAACACTATGGACACGCCAGGAGGGAGGAAAATAGAACAATATAAAAAAAGTACAAAAACAAATCGAGTGAGAGAGAAACTAGAGTGAAAAAATATTATCGATCTGGGCGGAGCTTGTTAGGTAAAATTAGTGGCCATAATAGAGGTTATATAGTGTAATGCTAAGTGATGTGTCAAAGAAAGGGGTGGGGTGGCGACTACGGGCGTGAGGGGTTAATAGGGGAATAAGGGAGGATTACGGTGGTCATACTAAATTAGGAAACATTCATCGAGGCTTCATGGGTTTTAAGGTGGGTGTGTAGGATCGTGAAAAAAGGCCAGTGATTTTGCAGCTTTTTTAACATAGCATTTTTTTTTGCCAGAAATAATAAAATATTGCTCCAATATAAACCGGGCTTAATTTTCTTCGTATGGTGTTATCAACATTGTTGAATATTTGTCATTGCATGGCCGCATTAGATGACAAACTTTTTAAATGACGGGTTAAAGGTTGTTATTAAATTCCAGGACACCCTTGACCGATATTCAAGAGCTGTTTATGTCACCATGTGAAGAAAACTAGACTATATATGTGACTAAAGAAGCAATGTTGGATTTTGAACAACAAACGTTTTACTATAAAAGCTGCCAAAACACTGAATAAATGCTACTTATAGTATTTCATAGATAAAGTCAGATTGCCATAAAACCCCCCCGTGCCGGGGACGTGCTGCCAGGAAAGCAGAGCTAGTTAAAACTAAAAGCCTGTGTTTATGTTTCCCCATCAGTCCACATTTGACCAATAAAACAGGATCTTCTCTGCTACCTGTCAATGATTTTTTCTACTGAGTGTTTAGAACAATTCAAAGGTAAGTTTAACTAAACACTGCTTGCCCTGGCAACATTAAAAACACGACACTGTAAATAACCCCTTAAAAATTCATTATAATAATTAGGGCTTATTAATATTTTAATATAGGAACAACTTTCAATCTTAATTTTTAACCTTCTAAATTACCAAGAATATTCAATAAAAATGGTAGGCCTACCAAAAAATGGTTTTTTCCCCCCCAAGTACATCCAAGGAAAGTTAGGGGTTTGAATTTTCCGTCGATTCCAAAAGACACGGCGACTAGAGGTACCCACCCTCCTTTGCCACTAATCACTGCGATTCAATTTAGAAGCTTCCCCCAATTTGGCCCAATCAACAAAGAGAAAAAGAAAGAGAATGGTTGGGGGGCAGGGGTCAGGAGGAGACTGGTGGGATGGGGGCAAGGGAGCTTGTAGGTTGTCTTTCTTCAAATAAAAATTAGCGGTTGCATCTGAAAGGGGGTTTGATTGGAAGGGTGTGGGGATAGGAGTGGAGGTGGGGGGTGACCCGGGCCCAACACATTTTCCGCCCTTTTCTGCTCATTGAAAACTGGAACTCTACGATTTTTGATTTCAGTTGGCTAATTAAAGAGGTTTTAGCTGCATAACATGGCAAGTGACAATGCACACACTTACTCTTCATGTAGAAAATAATATTTTTGGGCTTTTAGTTAAATTAGAAGAAAAATGAAAGCATCAACGCTGGAATTTAAACGTAAACATTAATTTAGGAGTGTTGGTGACCCCGATAAAGGTTGGCGTTTTAATTTTTTTTTTAATCAAATACTTGTTTAGGCCAAAATAAATAAAAATAGAAACATGTATTTTACATTTCTTCCATGATGATATCAAAAAGTTGTTGAATATTGTCGTGAGCCTGGCAATATTAGATGATAAAAATTTTTTAAATTAAGAGAAAAAGTTGTCATTAAATTTCCAGGACACATTGTGCAGATATTCACAACTGTTGATATCACAATATGAAGAAATTAAACTATGTTTCTTTGGAGTAATATTTGATCTATTTTGGTAAAAAAAAAAGTTTTTATAAAAATTCAAAAAAAATTTTAGTTTAATCCCCACACATCACCTTAAAATGCGATTCTGTTCCTCTCGCTACCTGAAAGATACAATACTTGTTCGAGTTGATTAATACTTAATGGGGCAGGAGTGCGGAAGAAGGCATTTTAGAGGTATTCTAGAGCATTTACGTGGAAGGAGAGTGAGAAACATTAAGGATAAAACCCCTAGTATACCCAAACGGGACTCGAACATTGATCTCCCCCTCATCAAAAGGCCAGTCTAATACGAGAGTGAGCCTTATTAGGTTAGATCATTCGGGCATTGAGGCGGGTTGTTGTTATTATATAAGACCATGTGTACTCAGTCAAGGTGTAAACATTTTGCACTTGTTTAAATATAATACTGTCAAGAGTTTGTTATTTTATATAATAGTATTTTTAGTTCTTAAATCTATTTTGATGTAGTAAAATGTTTAATAAAAACATAGTTGTGAATAAATTTTTAAGAACATTTTTTGTATTATATTAAATAGTTCAAACGAAACTTTTAAAAAAAATTTGGGTTTTTTAACTCGCTCAATATTGTATACTGTTATGACGTGAAAATGTGTATCGAAATGAAAACTAATCACTGTGCTGATCTTGCAAACAATTAAATAAATTATCTTGATTTCGTTTGCAGACCTATTATGAAATAAAAACGTTAGTTAAGTTCTTGGTAAAACAAATAGTTTATTGGTCGCAAATCATACTTCTTTAAAGTAGATTCAGAGTAAAAACATATTTATTACAGTGTGTAAAAGTAAACCTGAATAATACTCTTGTATAAGCTATATTAAAGAATTACTTGTTACCATGACTTTGTGGGTTAAGTAACGACGCTCCCTGCATTGACGCACCAAAACGTTATAAGTACTCTAACTTAGACGCTACTCCAATACATAGAGAGAGGGTAAAATAAGCAGTTCCTTTGGTGAGGCCTTTTATTTATATATGTGAAAAAACTTTCTCCATTTCCCTCTGACGAGTATATAGATCACTTACTATGTGTGCCTAGACATTTTTAGATTGCATTTAAAAAATTGATTATTCTCTTGTTTCCTATTCTAGATAGCCCATTGAAGCATAGCATATATTTTAATGTTAGGTTTTTCAAAATTTTTGAGTCACAATGAAGGACATACTGAATTCTCTTTTCCTCATTTTCTCAAACCAGGATAGCATACATATTGTGTTTATGGATTTCGACCTGAATAAAAACTAGCAATGAGAACAGGATCTTTTTTACAAAAGATTTTTCTAGTCTGAGTTGTAGTTTCTTAAGGCAGTGAAAACGAACTTGGCTGATAAATTTTTAACAAAGGGGGAAAACGTCCAAGGAGAGTGGACCCTCCTTTGTGCCCTGGGGGTGGCAGGGCCCCCGTGACTGTTATCGGGTAACACTCGCAGTCAAGCCACCAACCCGAATGGACGTGTGATAGGTTCGCGCGGTCGAAGGGTATGGAGGTGAAATATTCACTCCAATCACTTGCATCTGCAATAGTTCAGTCATTAAATGTAAACAATATCAAAATGTCTAATAAATAACCCAATTTATTAATTTGTGTTATTTTATTTAAATCAAAACCTTATAATCGTTGGTATGGGGCCTGAAATACCTGGACACCCGAACACAATATATACATTAAATTTTTGTTCTGAGTACGTGAATCAGGGTTTCAGATCGGTATACTAGTCAGTTCTCTTTCCGCTTTACAATTTCTGTCGTAAGAGTTTTTGTCGTGTGATCTAAATACATTAGGTGGTATGGAGTATTTCACAGTATCAGCTGTTTAGTGTCGATCATAAGTCGTGGCCGACTCGTTTAGCAGTTCGGATGCCCTCATTTTAATATCCGATTTGTCGTGCCCGTAGTTGTCGGATGACTTATAACTTGTAGTGGAATGTTGGGGGAGGGGGGGAGTGGGGGGAGGGGGGGATTGACCCCTTTCAACAATCTTACTAATCAGCTTTTAGCAGCTCTGTGGCCGGCCTTACTGTGTAATAACTCAGTGATAGCTAGTCAAAGTAAAAAAATAGTGAGTGAAGTTGACACTGATGTTTTTATTTCGTTAGGGGAGTAATGGTGGCTAAATATGTATTGGCACTAGTACAGTACAGCTTCACACATAATAGGACATAACATTTTTAAAGGGGTTCTTACGAAGAATAAAATTTTAAAAAATTCTCGAATAAAGCTCAAGCAGAAAAAATGTGATTAACATTTCAGAAAACTTCTAAATTTGAGGGGTAGGAGCGATATTTACTTTAGATATTAGACTTAGAGATATTTGTCAAATTATTGTTTCAGTTCAATATTATAGAATTTGAAACTCGTTTTGACATTTTCGTGTGAAGCCCTTTAAGGATCCATCGTACGACAAAATCGTTAAGTGTGAAAGAGCTGTCAAAGGTTCCGAATCAAGGACGTCCGGTAGTGCAACGCATGCGTTTTTAAAAATTAATTTCCATGGACTTTTGTAAACTTATATCATGGCAGAAGAGTTTGTAAGACCCTTTTTTGTGGGAAATTTAAACCCCCAAAACCGGTTCTATAAGTTTTTTTTTAAAACACTCCAAGATAATAAAAAATTCTAACAACTTTTGATTATCTTTAGATTTATTTAATAATTTACGGTTATCGTTTCAATGTTATATTTTTAAAACTGCCGGAATAAAACTCAAATTAGCTGACATGGGAAATACCATCTCGACTTCCCTTTTAAGTCACTAATAGGCAAAGTTCGACACTAAAATTAACTCTTTAAGTGTTGGTGCACACCTTTTTCGTATCGCGTTGGTACCTATTGGTTTTTAAAAAAACTAAATAAATAACTTTGCAAATAATAGTTGTAAATATTTTGTAATTTATTAGAAATAGTTATGACTTTTTAAATTTAAATTAAAAGATGATTTTAATGTTTTTAAAGATGTGTGTATTTTAAATAAGTTTAAGATTTTTTCCATTTTCTAATAAAAAAATAATAACTAAGGGAAACTTTGCAAATGAATTTAAATAAAGGGTTACAAACAATCGCAGAAAACTTTCTCATTTTGTGAAATTATATTTATACCTTTAAAAGGAAATTTAAAAAAATAATAGGTTTTTAGTAAACTACACTTTAGCTTGTTTTCTCATAAAAAACCCAAATATCTTTTAATCACAATAAAATACTATATACATAATATTTTTTTAAAACATATATATATATATTTATATAATTAAAACAAATTCTAAAAATTTTTAATATATATAAAAAAATTGCTAAAATAGTTTTAGTAGAATTCAAAATATCAAAATAAGTTAAGCCTATTTGTGAACCACCCGAAATTATTTTAAATTTGTAAAATAAAAATTGTATCTATTTTGTTTTAAAACTTATTTAGAGATTACATTTGAACTTAATCTTCTTCAAACCATTTCCAAAAAAATTCAAATTTTCTATAAGGGTTTGTGAGTGAATACCCTTGAATTAATTTATTTTATAAAAATTTAATACACATTTTTCATGAAAAAATAGTCCCCGAACTTATTTTGAACAAATCGTTAAAGTTATTTCAAAAAAAATTCAAATTTTCAAAAATTCTGTCTTCAAGGAAATACTATAAGATGTATATATTTTAGAAAAAATTTAGTATATTTAACTATTTTATAATGTAAAATCATGCGAACAAATACCATTTTGAAACAAATCCCTAGTTGATTTTTGAAAATATTCAAATTAAAACAAAAACATCAGTAAACTTTCTTTAAACAAATTTTTTCTAAAAAAATACACAGTTATATGTGTCATTTAAGAAAAATTACCAATATTTTTATTTTTAAAAATTCATTCAACCCTTTTTCTAAAATATTTCAATTTTTTAAAAAATTTCAATACATTTAATCTACCCTTATTTATTTATTTGAATGTTTAACTGCTCCTTATATTTTAATTTTAAAAAAAATCCTTTAAAGGCATTATGAAAAAATTGGTAATTAAAAATAACCCCAATTCGTAAAATACCCTTATTATGAAGGTTAGGGTCAAATCCACCAATTTCACAAGATTATCCCTAAAAATTCTAACATCAAATTTAACATAATCAATAAAAATGTTTTGTATCCGCGATCAGAGAGAGAAGACAGTCAGACTAATTTAAAATCCACTGTCTTTGGGTTTTGGCACCATAAAATGTAAAGTTCATCATAATTTAGAGTTCTAAATTTTCATGATTACAATTACTTTTGATTGATATGATAAAATAAATATAAAATTTTCAAAAATTAGTCATCAATAAATTTCTATTGAATATTTATATAAACATATAATCCTATTATCTAAAATCCTACGAATAGGCTACCATGCCAAACCAAATTCTTTGAGCCATTTTTAAAATAGGTAAACTTTTTGAAAAATCACTCATAAGTAAGCCATCTAAAAACAAAAAATTGTAACCACAAAAAACTAGGCTAGTGTGTTTTCCCTCCCAATTACTCATAGCCTACATTACAATTTGTCATGTAAACACTCCCAAGATACTACCATAAACGGGTGACCTAGTGACTAGGGGGGGTAAGGTGTCAGACTATTGTACTGGGGGTTGGGGTACAATTCGGTCCGACCAGATTTTATGATTGAAACCCCCTTCTTTACCTCTGACAAGACGTGTTTTAAACCCACAACTCGTAAATTTGGGGGGAATTCAGGCCTCAACCGTGGTTCGGTACCACGTTAAACTGAGGGTCCTCTATTTTCTCGATTAGCTTTTCATTGGTGTGTTTGTTAGGTTATTTTGGGCTAATCCAATGTCAACAAGCTTTTTTGCTTAAGGGGCTCAAAGACCAAAAAAAATTGGTTGCATTCAGATAAACTCCAAAGGAGGTAAACAAATTCAACCATTGCGTTTTCATACGTAGCCTTCCTTCTTCCCCCCAGCATACCACCTTTCCAATATAACTGAAAGCGAGGAAATTTGGAAAAACAGTTAACTGAAAGATGGGAATATATTTTTTTCCTATAAGACCTCCAGCCCACTCGAGGTGGTACTCGATGTATCATTTTTCGAGCCCCGGGTTCTGACCAAAGCCCAAACACAGAGTAAAATACAGTCAACTTTAGAGTGGTAATTTAATAATAAAGTCAAATGAAATTTTATGTGTGAGAAACTATATGATTGACATGGTGGTGGAAGTGAGCTTATGTTCTAGAATCATTTATAGCTCTTTAGTCATTACTAGAGAGGGAAAACATTATCTAATACTACTGTCAAACTTGTAAATGAAAATAATAGAGGTGGTTTTTTGGTGAAAGCTAAGGATTATTTTATAGCCTTTTTCCCCTTTAATAGACCATTGTAATATACAATTTCTGTAATTTGTAAAAGATAAAAAACTTTTGATGTTTTTTAATAGTTTGAGATTATCATAAAACAATAAATAATTCCAAGAATGTTTGTACTACACGCCACTGCTATTCTATCACCGATTTTAAGTATGCCCAAGTCAGTACCCAAAAAAAACCCCTTTCCCCTTTTTTTCCTACCTTTTTTTTTTAGTTTACCCAAACATGGGGCCCGGGCTTCCCAAAAGAACGCCCAAAAAGTTTTTCCCCAATTACAACCACTCTTAAAAATCATATTTTCTCCCAAAAAAAAAACAAAAATGACCAAACCCGGTGAAACTAAACAATGGGTGGGAAACCCCAATTTGGACAGGACACTTGATTAAATAAGGAAACCCCCCCCTTTTTTTTAAATCGGGAAAAACCCTTGGGTTTCGTGTCAAGTATTTTCAAAAATTTGTGGCAATTGGTTTTTTTAAAATTTTTTCTTAACCTTTAAAGGGTTGGGGGAGCATTATGTTGGTTGAACACTTTTTATATACTTTTACACCACATTATAAAAAGTAAAAAATATATTTGCCTGAACCCTTTAACCAAGATCGGAAGGATTAATGATAATCAGGGGGATCTAAGGCGTTAGGTCAAAATTTGGGGGCTGAATTTGTAAAAGACGAAGAAAAACGAGGTTTGAAATCTTGCCCCGATTTTCCCTCTTTGTTTTTGGTTTTTAAAAACAAAAAAACGGTTTCCCCGTCATTTTTTTTACGTCAATGAGAGAAACGCCTTTCCCTTTAAAAAACCCTTTCCCCTTAAACCCTCTACCCTAAGGGGAAAAGTGGCGTGTCGTGGGGGTTTTTAAAAGGGGGGTAACATTTTGTTAGAATTTGGTGGTCGTTATATTTTTCTAGTAAAAATTTCAGTCCCCCATTTGACCAACCACACATAGATTCTTCTCTACATACCTCACATGAAAAATTTATTTTCATTGATCCCTGACTAATGAGTGCTGTTCTGTCAAATTTGAAAACAAAACTAGGGCAATTCGATTTTAACATAACCAAAACTCGATTTTTGTTTCACCCCGGGAAATCCCTTTAACCCAGTGGCGGCTCGTGTGAAAAGGCATTTGGAACTACAGCCCCCCCTTTTTCCCACTTAATATTATCGATTAAAATTTAATAAAAAATTTTTTCCTCTTTTATTTAATTCTTTTTTTTTTGTAGTACAATATTTTTAATTTTCCTTTAAAGGGTTAAATTTGTTAGTACTTCAGTAGCCATCCCCCAGTTTATAAAAAAAAATACAAAAATCTTTGTAAAAAGGGCCTTTCACAGGGGCCAAGCGACTTTGGTTTTTTGGGACTGTTGGGGGCCGGCCAATTTTGGCGTACATGGGGAAAGGGGGGAGAGGAAGGGGGGACTGCCGGGTAAAAGGAGGGTACTTTGCTCTCGCAGTGCCGGCTCGGGCGTGATGGGGGAAAGGGAAATTTTTTTTTTTTACACTCAGCGTTTGGTTGTGTTTAAAAAATCCTTTGTACCATATTCTTGTGGGGATAAAGTGTAGAAGAGAGTATAATTAATTATTATTCTTTCCAGCTATTCTTTTTTGATTAATTTTTTTTATTTTATTTAACAAAAAAGACTAAATGGGGCTTGTATTAACTTTTTAAAAATGGAGAAAAATTTCCTAAATTTTGTCTTTTCCAGAGATCAAGGAGAAAATTTTTAAAACTTTTGGCGCAAATTAAAACAAAAAGAAGGAAAAAAAAAAAACTTTTAAAAATTTTTAAAAAAATTTGACCCAAAGCTTGAATGTAACAATCTAAGTTAAAAGAAAATTTAAAAAAATTATTTATTTTTTTGTTAAGATTTTATAAAGTCCCTGAATAAATTTTCTTTTTAAAATACATTGTTTTTAAACCAACAATTTTAAAAAAAAGGCTAAACTTTTTCTGGACCCAGCACCCCCACTAATTTTACTTCGGGGGCCGTTTTAACTACCTTACCCCGGGGGCCCTTTTTTTTTTTTAAAGCAAAAACGGCCCCTTACTCCCTTGTTTGTGTTATGGGGGCCGTTACTTTTTACTAATTTTTTTAAAGTAAAACACGATCTGTTTGCCCCTTTTTTAAAAAAAACCAAATTTTATCCCTAATTATCCATAAAAAAAATTTTTACTTTTCCTCTTTATTTTACTTTTTTCTTGACCCTTTTTGGGGAGAGAGAAGTATTGTGTCTGTCTGACTGTTTTGTGTATCTGTATCTAGACCTGGGGATTTGAAAACATTTTACCAAAATTGGGCTAAAAATTTGGTTTTCAAAAGGGTTTTTCTCAAAAAATTTTATGAATTAGATATCCTACCCTAAAAATTAAAAAAGGTAAGTTTTACTAAAAGGCTAAAAAAAAAGAGAAACAAAATAAATTTTTCTCGAAAATTGCAAATTGTAATCGATACGGCAAAAATTTTGGGTTCCCGTTTGTTTGTTTTTAAAAAAAAAACTTTTTAAATTTTTTTGGGTGGGATTGCGAGTTATAAAACGAGCGTTGCAAGGTGTTTCTATTAGTTAGTAAACAATATAACACTTGCGCTAAACAACTTAAACAGTGTCATCATTCTTCACAAAAATTTCAGACTAGGAGGCAGGATAAATAGTAAATAATTTTGAGCTAACTGGGCTGACAACTCAACAGCGGAAAACCCAGGGGGTCACGCTGCCCCTTTTGGGAGCTACGCGGGTTAAGGGTGCCCGATCGACGAGTTCTTTTAAAACATTTTAATATTTTTTTATTAACATCAATTTTGTAAAATAAACATGGTAGTATAGTAAAAAAAATGAAAAAACCCAAAAACCAAAACGTAAATTACGAACCCACAAAAGTTATATTTTTCCCGTTACCGCCCTTTTTTTCGGCACAAAAATTTTACTAAAAATTTTAAGTCCCCAAAAGGGGTTGGGGGGTGGTGGGTGGGGAAAACCTATAAATAATTTTTAAATTTAAAATTTTTTATTTAGACACTTTTTAACATTAAAACCCAAAAAAGAAGAAAATTATTTTCTCATAAAAAAAAAAACTTTAGGATACTTTAGTTGAGGGAAAAAATTTTAAAAATTTTTTATCATATCTGTGCGTCTATTTGTATAAAAAATAATTCCCTATAAAAAAAGTTGTAGTGTGTTTCTATTAAAATTAAAAATCTTAGGTTTTAATTTTTTTTTATAGAAAACCCAAAATTTCTGAGCTTTAAAACCAAAAATATTAAAATAAATTTTTTTTTAAATTTGAAATATTTTTATAAATTCTTTTTTGGATAGAGATATCTCTTTTTCAATGTTTTTGTAACATTTGTTTTTATTAGTTAAAAACTCTAAAAATTAAGAGAAAATATGTTCGGGTGAGTAAAAAAATGAACAAGTCTTTTGTCCAACACCTTTTTTAAAGGTGGGAGCCGTCTAATTTAGTAAAGAACCTTTTCTCAATTTCCGGCATAGTAAACATATTTATCCTTGGGTTTAACTTGGGATTTCTCTTTCATTGTTATGGGAAATAACGGGAGGGGGGCCCTTTGGGGTTGTGTTTGTTATTAAAGTTTTATTATTTTTTCACCAAATTTACACAAAAACGTTTGGCTTTTTACTCATTAAAAAGTAATTACCGCTGAAAAAGTTAGCTTAGGGAACATTAAATTTTGAAAAGGAAAAGGGACCCCCCATTTGGGGTGGAAAAAACCCTTTAGGAAAAAAAAAAAGCCACAGTACAAAATGACCCGGGGGGTCAAACTCCAATAGTTCCATTTTATTTCAAAAGCGATACCTTTAACCATTACATTTTAAATTCCCAATTACTTTTTAGTCATGTGGGGGGATATTGTAAAACGTCAATTTAGGGGAAAATGAGGGGCCCCTAAAGACCCAATATAAATAAATGTAAAATAAAAACCTTGGGCAAAAAGTAAATAATTAAATTTTAAATTAACCCCCTTTTCCCCCCCACATAAACTAACCCC